>SKCR01017556.1:0-44103 GCA_019454045.1 Zanthoxylum bungeanum | reverse complement strand
CTCACCACTCAAAATCAACCAGCAGCAACAACAACAACAACAAACCCTAATCTGATAAAAAGCAAAGCCTACGTAAGCATAAACAAATCCAAACTAAAAATTAATAACACAATATACGAATTAAATAAAAAGTAAAAAAAATACCCGGTTGGTTGCAGCGAAAAATTATCAATAAATTTCTTATCTTAAAGTGTTTGCAGTTTGGTTATTGCCGAAACAGGAAAATTAGGCCACTTTTTTCTTATATTTTCTCGGGAACCAAACAGTCAACAGAGAAAAGCGAAATAGAGTTATCATAAGAACATAATTGGGAATCTGACAAACCTCAGCTCAGTTCGAATTTGTGGATTTGTGTAAACGACGGAGTTTTGTTTTGTTTTTCGATTTTTATTTTTTTAGGAATTGGCGTTTTCACTTTGTTAGCCTTTGAGAGCTTAGAGATAATGAGATACGCGTGGCTACCTTTAGCGACCGGATCTTGTTACATGGGGCCCATGCTCACTGCAATCAATTTTTTGGATAGAGATGGTGATTAATATTATTTAGTATTATTTACCCTTTTTTAAACGTTGAAAATCATCGGGACTTAAATAGAGTAGATAAAATCTCATATTGTCCCAAATTCTTATAAGAAATGCACCATCAGAACTCAAACTCATGATCTGACAACCAAATCTTATTTTTTTTACTATCAAATCACAACCATTGTGTTCAATTCCATAACCTAAGAAACAATAGAGTCGAGCACGAGGTTTTAACTTGTGGCAAAGACTTTAAGAATAACATATAAGCACTCATAGGGAGACATGTGTTGTTTAGTGACTGAAGAAGGAATACGATTAATAACATATACTACAGTGAGAGCGGCTTCACCTCAAAAGCGTTCTGGACAAGAAGATGATATGAGCATGAATCGAACGGAATCCAGAATGTGACGATGTTTGCGGTCTGCTCGCCCATTTTGTTGAGAGGTGTATGGGCAAGATCTTTAAGATATGGTACCTTGTTCTTTCAAAAACCTTTGAAGTGTAGAGTCAATATATTCTTTGGCATTATCAGTGCACAATATTTTGATGGTTTTGGAAAATTATGTTTTGACCATAGAAGCAAAATTAATGAAATTCTGAGGTAGTTCATATCGTTGCTTCATGAGAAATATCCAAGTAAACCGAGAATAATGGTGTCTAGAAGGGAGATAAAACCTGTTTGGAGACAGAGATAAGGAAATATCCAAAGATCGAAACTCAGGCGTATGATACCATGTTACAAATAGGGACCGAAATAGGAGATCTGGAGAAAAATTTACTAGTTTTCTTGATTTTAATATGAATTACAAATTGCCTTTATATATGTATTACAAAAGAATTAATACTAATTACATATCAATTAACAACTAACATTAATATCATATCCATCAATAACTTTTAACCTAAGAAGATTCTGACAATAATGGATTTTCATCGGTGTTCAATTTCTTTATTCTGTTATTAGTTATTGGTTCTGTTAATCCATTTTCTCTCTTTATTTCGATTCCTGACAATTCCTATACTCATAATTATATTTAGTCACGTTGACGGTCAATTTTCGCTCCAGGGATAAATCCGGAAACTTGCTCCTCGAACAATCTTCCATCAACTGTGAATTTGTTTGGTTTGTTGGGAACCAAAAGCAAACTTAGCAGAATAAACGAGAACAAACACAAGATTCAACAAAGGATTTATGTGGTTCGGAAGAGTGGATCCAACCTATGTCCACGGGAACAAGGAAAAAAACTGATTTTATAATGTGGTCGGGCTTAGCCGACCTCTTTTTTACAGGTGGTAGGGTATAACCGAGCTATTGTATTCTCTCTGTTTTTACAAGTAATACTTGGAAGTAAATTTGATAACCCTTACAAAAGTGTTCTCAACCCCTTATATAGTAAGAAAAATAGTATTGTTCCACCGTCCTCATGACGTCATCCACGTGGATTTTCTGCTGCAAGATAGGCTCTCTGCCCCCACTGCCCCACCGAAAGTATACCTACCACTTGACAATTCACTGTCACACCCAACATTAATAATGTCATCTTGTATCCACATGTTCACACGGTGGCGTGTGTCGGAAGATAACCCCATGAGTTGCTCCTGTCACATCAAAGCATTATGAAGAGTGCAAGTTCCCGAGCATTCCTGAGCAATACTGAACCGCCCTCCCCCACGAGGTCGGATGACTGAGCTGAGACTATCCCGACCTTCTGAGCTACACTGGTCGGGTCAGACCCGAAGTCCTCGGGTACTGACCTCTCTGAACAATCACACTCCTCAGGTCGGTCAAAGAATGTAGACCGAACTCGACCACTCAGCTGGACCAGATACCTCTGACTAATGTTCTCGGACTAAAGTGTTCTAACTTGAAAATCTTTTTCTGCCCTTCCCAAGCTACTATCGACACTTAGGCCCAAAGATCACTATCAACAAGTCATATAGTTTTACATCCGGTTTATTTTACTGTTTAAAAGTTCTTATTGCATTTAAAGGATTGAACAATATTAGTGTTGGGGTTATACGCAACGGAAGCGCGATTCGAACGAAATCGTAATTTTAAAACTTTTAAAGTTACCGAATAAATTATTCGATATCATATATCTATAATTTATTCATATTTCACCTAAATATATTATTCGATATCATATGACGACATAATTAACTATGAAAACACCGCGAAATTTTTACAAAAAAAAATTATGTAAAATGGTATAAAACACGTTTTCGACTGAACTTACTAATCGAAACCACACGAGACTGTCCAGGTCAGTCCCGATAGTATTCTGTCAGTCCATGGGCTGCCCGAACAGTGACGAATTCACTGTTTGGACAACCTTTACTTAGTTAGCCCGAATTTCACCTGGTAACGTCATTTTAGAAATCTTAATTTTTATAATAGATAAATTGTCAATATTACCCAGTTAATTTAGGCCAAAACAAATAAAATCAGTCATAAAAGCGGTGATAGCATTTGTCTATAACAAGTCCAGTTAAGTACTTAATTATGTCAAATAAATAAAACCAATCATATATGTGGTAATAAAGTTTGTCAATAATTAATCCAGATTTAAATTAAGTTTTACTCATTAGATTACAATTTATATATTATAATATAAATAAGATTAATCTATATTTTTATATTAAAAGCTTCACCCTTTACCCCAGCAAAATGAAATTAGCTACTTATAATTTGAAGAAAAACACTCATAATTTTATTATTGAAAGAAAAATAAATTATAAGAAAGCTTTAAAAAAATTAAAACACACAAGACACTTTCTCCCAAATTCTACCGAGAATTGAAAGAAAGTATGCCTTCTAGGGTGTCGAACACCCTCTACTTATACACCTCTTTGCAAATGCAGATTCAATTTGAAAATCAAATTGCAAGCAATAATACAAAAAAAACAACTTGGATGACCCCATTTGTTTTCTTTTGTTTTTATATATATTATTACTTTATATTATCTAATATAATAATATATATAAAGAGAACCACTTTTTACTTTCAAGTATAAAACCAACAATCACGTGATGCCCAAATAAATCACGTGATGCCAAAATACGAAAACTGCGCAAGGTTAGAATTTCTGAAATTGTATACTGTTAGAATGCCCTTTTAAGTTTTTGGCCTCCAAAATCCAACCATTTTTCTAGTTATGCACCCAAAGTATTATTTCTCCTACATAAGAAATAAAAATCACAATAAAAATATATAAAACATAAATTTAATTATTATTTTACAAATGTGCTAAATTAAGGGGATTAATGAAACTACAAGTGTAAAGTGATTAATTGTTCTTTTAATAAATATGTACTTTTTAGTGTTCATCAACACACTCATAAAGTGGAGTGTCGAAGTAATAAAATAACCCGGTAAGTCCGGGGTCGACGCACATGGAATAAATTTAATAAGATAAAATAATAATTTGAGTAAACATAAAAAGAGTGAATTGTTTGAAGTGATTGGAAATTTTAAATTAAACTGCAACAATAAAATAAAATTATGGAGATGGAGGATCCACTTTTAATATATCAATTATAGAAATATTACATTTTATAATATATAATTTGTCATTATTATCAGTTAATTTATTTCAGGAATTAATTATGTCAAGACATATAAAAACAGTCATAAAAGAGGTGATAACATTTGTTAATAATAAGTCCAGTCAGGTACTCAATTATGTCAAATAAATAAAACCAACCATATAGGCTGTAACAAAGTTTGTCAATAATTAATTCAGATTTAAATTAAATATTAATCAATAAATTATAATTTATGTATTATAATATAAATAAGATTAATATATATTTTATATTAAAAGTTTCACCATTTACCATAGTAAAATGAAATTAGCTACTAATGATTTGAATAAAAACACTCATAATTTTATTACTGAATGAAAAAAATTACAAGAAAGCTTTTAAAAATTAAAACACACAAGAGCTGAAATTCCACAAATTTTCAGAGAAAACTATGGATTTCTGAGCTGAAGAAAATGAAGAGTTGAGCACCTCTATTTATAGTGGAGGGCTCAATACCTCAATCTTCTTTCTTCTTTCTTCTTTTATTATTTTTTCCCTTTTCAAAGGAAATTTGTTGCCATCACCCAAAGGTGATGGCAACTTTTATTTTTATTTTTAATTATATATTAATATATTATAATATATATATATATATATATATATATATAATCTTGGTGGGATCTCTAGTATAATATATATAAAAGATTTTATATATAAAATCTTGGTGGCTCCTCCAAAATATAATAATAATAATAATAATAATAATAACAATAAGTCTATCTAAACACGGGGAATAATTTTCATGTCCAATTTGAATCTAGCTGTCACACTCTTTTTGGGTTTTTTGGTTTCTGGAATTTAGATCTCATATCAATTTTTCTTATTGAGCTTCCGAAATAGTATTTTACCTACACAATAAATAAAAATCACAATAAAACATAAATATAATTATTATTTTACAAATTTACTAAATTAAGGGGATTAATGAAATTATAAGTGTAAAATGATTATTTTTTTTTATTAATTGTACATTTTTTAATGTTCATCACACCTCTAACCGGCTTACTACTAGTCCTAGTAATTTAAGCGAAAACTTAAAAGAAAAATTCTTATCCAAATTACTAATTGTTTTCTTTCTTTCTAAATAATCAAATAAGTAAATTCTCATATATTTTTTACCCTTCTTCCATACACACATAAAATAAGGTATTAATCAATTCAATGTGCCCACAATAGTCATAGGTCTTGTTGAAAAGAGAGTAATATTTTTGTCCTAAAATTATATTAGAGTTCACACCATTGATGAAAGTTTATTTATAAATACAAAAATAGTTTTTTTAAAATAATAATATATCTTCAATCCTTGTAACGAGCTTTGGGCAAGTGACTCCCAGACCAATTGGCCTTAAGGCACTAGGTGTTAAGACACCCCTACAGACTTAATTGCTTAGATCTCAGATGTCAAAAAAAAGAAGTGTATGATTTCTTTAAGTTTTCTCTTTAACCCATGTAACGAGCTTTGGGCCAGTGACTCCCAGGCCAGTTGGCCTTAGGGCACTAAGTGTTAAAACACTCATACGGACTTAATTGCTCGAGTTAGAGAGGCTACAAAATCGAACTTATTCACACATATATTTTTTTTCTCTTTTTTTTTTTCTTTTTTCTTTTAAAAAATCAAGCTCTACTGTTTTACGTGAACAATCACTGCTTGTTGAGGTAAGATGTCTGGTTACTAAGTAAAAATTTGATTATTTTTTTAATCATTTTTTTTTAAAACTAACTCAACCTCTACTATCTTTTGCGAACAATCACTGTTTGCTGAGGCAAGATGTCCGGTTACTAAGTGAAACCTTAGTTAGTTTTTTTTGAATAAAAACACAAATTCCACTACCTTTAGGTGCTACCTCCAACAAACTAGAGAACTGAATATTATAAAATTTTCACTTACAACCCACAATCATTGTGGATGCTGGTTTTCGTCTGAGGTTCACAATCGAGAATTTGTAATATGGGGCACTAGTGATCCTGCAAAACAAAGGTAGAATGAGCGGGGAGGATACTGCCCACCGGTGTGGTGGGTGCCGTAGGCACTCCAACGCTCAAGTCAGTAAAGATAAGTGAGCAGTAAACAAAATAAAGAAGAGATCAAGGTTTGATATTACCTTGATCTTATAGGTTCAGAGAACTTAGTTTGAGAAGTGAAGCTTGAATTAGAATGTTTTGAGTTGCGTTGCCATTTATAGGTGAAGAGAAGTAACTTTAGCAGCTGGCATAAGTCCCACAACGTGCCCAAGCACTTGATAAAAAGTTGGCATGTGAAAATATGCCTTGTGTTAGGCAAAGTGGGGGAGGAGTTGTTGATATAATAAAGATGAGTTGTCCTTAAGCTTCTGGCTTAATCGTAATCCAATAATGCTAAATTTTCAGGGCTGGATTTCTACTTCTGGGCTTTGCTTGTTGTTGGGTTCGAAGTGAAAAGACGATTTTACCCTTGGCCCAAATTTGGCCCATACAATCATATGTTACCGTGTATGTTGATAATATCTGTCAAATAAGCATATGAAGATCAAATTTAATCAATAATATGGAGAATTCACAAATTTAAATGATTCAAAAAGAAAAAAAAAGAAAAAAAATTTGTTACGAATTACATTGAGATGCGTCTCATTAGTAAAAACTCCTTACATTGGCATCTCTTAACAATAATTCCACTTGGTTAGTCAAAAATTTATTGTTGGTTTGTGTGTAAATTTTTTTGAAAAAACAGAACATAAAATCAACACAAAATATTTTTTTATTACACACAAAATAACAACATAATAAAAACTCTTTTTTTTTTTACATAAAATAACAACACAAATACTAAAATATTTTTTTTAAAGAAAAACACAACAATGAAACATAAAAATGAAAACTATCTAGTCAATTATCTTATCCCCTAACCAAATTGAGATATTGTCCTCAATGTCTGAATAAGAAGAAATGGAGTTTAGAAGACATCACATGATTAGTGTGAGATTGACAATTGAATCTACGACTATTTAAAATAAAAATAACAGATTAAGATCCAAGTCCACTATACGCTTTTTGCCATTATCGCTACCAGACCAGTTCAACTTGGAAAGAATTAAGTCAATTTTTGGTTCATAAGCTAAGAGTTGGTCAATTAATTCATCAATTTTTTTTTTTGTAAATTAGGACGATATCTTTTACCAGTTTCGAAATGAACCGAAGTCTTTTGGCATCCTCAAGAAATACTAAGAGAAAAAACGAAAAAATAGTCAACATTAAGTAGTCCAATGGATTTTCGGTGAATGTTCACGTTCACCCATGATGCAACTGTGAATATTTCTTTCAGCGTGCCCAGCCCATCTGGTAAAGCAATAAAAACATCAGCATGATTAATCATTTCAGTAAGTCTTTCAGACATACCTGAGACAATGTATTCTTCTACATTTGATTTTTCGATAAGGTTTTCGTCTACCAAAGGATTTGGAATGATCCCCAAAACTTGACTGCCACCTTCTTGCATGGTCTTTGAAACACATCTCATCAATCCAAGATTGCCACCGCTATTTACTAAGTGCATGTTTCTTTCCGCCACAACTCTTCCCAATTCTTTTGCACCTTTAACAAATTCTGGTTTAGTTCCAAAGCTAGTTCCACAGAACACACAGATATTAGTGACTCGTTGTCTTGAATTTTTCTTCATTTTTGTTCTCTCTCTTATCTAGATGTGTCGAAGAGAGAAAAGACGAGATGTATTTATGGATCCTGAAAAGGGTGAGTAATAAATGCACTAGAACCTGCAAAATGATAATTGTCAGATGAACAGTAAAATAGATCATGAAAGTCAAAAAGTTTAGATACTGTCGGTAAAAGTAGAGGAAATCAAAACTGTAAATTAAAATAAAATCAAAATAGTAATTTAAAGTAAATGAAATCAAAGCAATAAATTGAAACAATATGTACAAGTAGTTGTGATTATGGCTCACATCTTCCTCTAATTTTACATTCAGTAACTGCTTGAACGCCCTCTATAAGTCAATGATATGTTTCCCATCCAATTTTCTTATAAATTGACAAACAATGTCTTTTAAAGTCAGATTCCCGAGACTGTATTGTCGTCTTTCTTTTTGAAATTATGTATGTAAGTTGCGAATCAATCTATCAAATCCACTAGGATGCGTCTCAAGAGTCAATGATATATTATCTAATGACTCGTTACTCAACCCATCTATAATAAATTGAATTTTTTCTTCGCAATTATTAGACATCATTCCTAAAGAACGACAATGAGTTTTGCACTTCCAACGTGCGCATCTATAATAAACACCTAATTGTTTAGCTTTTCGTTTCTTAGCATATGTGTTTTTCTCCAAACCAGATATGTAAGAGATGAATGAATTAAGAAATTTAAGAACTCTTGTTTTAACCACTTCTTTCTTGTAAAGGTTTAATATTTTTTTGGGTGGTCGACGTGTCCTGACATTATCTTTGAAATGTATTCTACGTGTGCATTTTAAGGGATTAATGCCTTTTATATCTTTTAAAGTCTATCAAATTCCATGTTTATGTTCTCTCAAAACATTTAACAACTTACCTTCTTGATCACTTGTAAGAGAAGAAAAAATTATCACAGGTTAAGTTTTTTTATCACCAAGAAATGTATATTTCAATCCTTTAGACAAAGTCTTTAATTCCAATTTGGGTGCTTTTTCATGTTTATCTTCTTCAAGTGTTTCTAGTTCCTCAAAATTTTATTTCACTCCATCGTCTTCTAGTACATGTGTAGAATCAAGTAAAGAAAAATTATTAGAAATATCTGAATCTAATTACGTACTTGATTTAAGAAAATTATCTATACAAATTTTCATAGGGTCAGATTCACTCCTCTGAAAATTTTCTTCAAAATTTGATTTAATTAGTTCCATGTTCTCATTTTCACAGTCTTCATCGTATGGTTGCTTGCACATGTTAAAAACATTAAGCTTCAGCATCATATTACCAAATGATAAATTCATGATATTATTCATGTAATTAATTAAAGCATTAATTGTTGCTAAAGATAGGAGACCAAGTATTACAGGAATTGACTTATAACTGTCTGCTACAGATTGTGTTTCCAAGATAATAAAATCCACATGATATATGAATTTATCGACTTGTAATAACACATCTTTAATAATTCCTTTCGGTACCTTGACTGATCTATCGGCAAGTAAAAGAGTAGTTGATGTTGGTTTTAACTCACCGATATTAAGTTGTTGGTAAATCGAAAATGAAAGCAATTTGACATTTGCTCTAAGATCAAGCAAAACATGTTCAATTTTTTGATTTCTAATCATACATGAAATAGTTGGACAACCAAGGTCCTTGTATTTTAATACATTATTGGTTGAGAGAATGAAACTTACTTGTTCAGCTAGAAAAGCTTACCTGATGGTTTCTTTTAACGGTACACAAGTCTTTCAAAAATTTGGCATAAAATGGTATATGTTTGATGACATCTAAAAAATGAATATTGACCTTCACCTATTTGAATATTTCATATATCTCTGTGAATGGTTCAATTTCTTTATTTTCAACACTTGAGGAAATTAGGGTGCATGAGAAAAATCGTTATCATCAATGATAGGTAATGGTTCATTAACCCATTCCTTACCCTCTGGATCTGATTTATTTTCAACTTTACGGGGTTCAAAATAGGTCTGTGGATGACCTTACCACTGTGAAGTGTAATAATAGATTTGATTTGGTCTATGTGTTGTCTATCAGAACTACCATCGTGAGGATTTTGATGACTCTTGGGGTTTGGCTGTGGTTGTGCAGGAAACTGTCATTTCTCATTAATGGTCAATACAAGTGTGATTTTGGAGAAAATATCTTTCAGATAAATCAATGTTTGCATATTTTGATTATTGATGGCTTCTTGTTTCTCAATGAATGCATGTAAGGTATCCTCAAGGGTTTTCCTATGCGATGAGACATATGGTGCATAATTCTGGGAGTTTTGGAAATTCCAGTGTACTTAGGGAGGTTGTTGCGATGGTTATGTTTGATTATCATTCTTCCAATTCAAGTTTGGATGGTTTCTCCAACCAGAATTGTAGGTTTGAGAGTAAGAATTTGGATTTGGTCTCTTGAAAGTGTTTATGGAACTAACTTGGTCATGGAGACATTCTTGCAAGGCTGGTAAGGTTGGAAAAACTTGTGTGATATGTTTGAATTACATATTTGACATATAATAGGCTTTCCTTAATATTAAATCATAGCATGTTGATGAGTGGTAATTATATCAATATTTCTCACTTATTTAACCTAATATTTTGTATAGTTTCTCGAGTTTTATGAACGTTTTGATGTGTTTTTGTTTATTTTACAGATAAAAATAATATTGGGACTTAATGGAATCAACTCGGGGCTAAAAAGATAAAATCCGGAGGAAAAAAGGTCAAAAATGAAAATTTACTGTAAGCGTCACGGAGTGCAGTCCTAAATTCTAATTTTGCGCAAGTTTGATATTTTGGCCATACTTTTTCATCCGATATCCGATTGAGCTGATTCAAGTTACATATTAAAGAAGACTCAAAGATCTACAACTTTGAAATTTTAAATATTTTCGAATTCCAAATTTCTTAAGACCGAAATTAACGAATAATCCAATGTGTTTTGTGTAATTACTAAAGTCATTATCAAAAAATAAAATAAAAAATGGAAAATGACAATTTACAATTCTTAACTTCCACAAAACATGCTTGCATGTTTGGTGGAGGATTTTGTGGAGTGTTTGGTGGAGAAATTGGTGGAGAAATTGGTGGAAGCCTTTAGATTTTCCTATAAATACCAAGCCATTTCATTTGTAAATCTCATGCTTTCCTTAGGTTTTTGTAAGGATTTTAATGATTGCATCTTGTTTGTATTTATTTTTCATTATATAATTTATGTCTTTTTATTTTCAGCAATAGTAGTAGTTTCTTTTCTTTTCTTTTCTTTTATGTTTAGTAGTTAGATTTCCGCTGGGGGAATGATGAAACTTTTATTATTTTAATTTAGATTAATCTCTCTTAATTATAATATAGAAATTATAATTCAAACTAAAAGGTTATACCGCCTTAATGGCTGGTTTTATTTATTTGACATAATGTGACACCGCCTATATGGCCGGTCTTTAGGTGACATATGATTACCGCTTATATGGCTGATTTATGGACAAATAATGATACCGCCTTTATGACCAGTTGGACTTAATTGGAAATTGACTTAATGAGGATACCGCATATATGGTCGGTTGGTAATATCACTGATAAATTATATATTATAATAAGGGAGATTTCTAAATTAGAAGTAGTAAAGGTGGATCCCCTAACCCTCGGTATTTTATTTTTATTCTAGGGAAGTGATGAAACACAATATTAACATGCTTAATAATTGATTTAATTATTTTATGGGTAATTCTTTAGTTTGTTTATTGAGTCTTAAGCTTAATGCTTCTTGTTAACTGGCCATTAATAAGATTGATTTGGTAAACTTAAAATAAACTTGACGAAGGAAATTTAGGTTTCATTTTTAGACTTAATAGCCCACGATCTTCCTTGAGGATAGATAACCCTTTAATAGATTTCCTTACAGGATAGACATAAACCTGTCGGGCGGGGTAGCCATAATTGGAACTTGAACTTAATGAATTCAGGTAAGTTGGTTAACATAGACATATGATTAATTAGGTTATTTGAGTGTTTGCATCTGACCATCGACAGAGGCTTTTACATATCTTCGTGTTCCAGGTTAGCAAACTGATTTATTACACATATATAAGAGAATCAATTCATCATTAGAATAAATATTGTGTGGAATCACGACCCTAGATCTTTGTGTCTTTTGTTTATTTTCCTTAGTATTTTCTTTTATGTATTTTATTTATTTATTTATTTAGCAAATCCACATTCAACCAACCAATCAAGCAATCATTCTCTTCTCCCTCAATTAGATACCTGTAAATAAATAGTATCAATAATTAATAACAACAATAGGAATTAAGTCCTCGTGGGATCGATATTTTTATACTGCTTGAACGATACGTGCGCTTGCGTTATATGCGTGTGATTACGCCGGTCAAGTTTTTGGCTTCGTTGCCGGGGACTTATTTTTCTTGAGTTATTAATTTTGAAGCTATCTAATTTACATGTTTCTAATTTTCTTTATTTTTATCTATAATTTTTATTTTTTTATTTTATTTTTCAGGTGGTTGAAAAATGGAACATTATTGGGAGATTGAAAGATTACGAGCTTTACTAGAAGAAGATACACCCCAAATCAGGAAGCAACAGTCTGGTTTTCTGAGGCCTGTTGTTCAGTCCAACAATTATCAATGGATGTCAGAACCAAGCAATACTACATTTTCTCAACATAATGCAATGAGGAGATGTGTAATATGTGATGGTAACCACCCGAGCGATCAATGCATATACCTTTTAGGGTGGCATAATTATCGGAATCATTCAAGGTACGCAGAACCAGCATATTTCACTAACTCATATTCTCATCTTATCCACCATCCACCTACAATCTTCATCAAGAACCAGAACCATCAGAGGAAGATCAGATGATTGACATGCTCAAAGATTGGTTCAAGACACAAGATGAAAAGTTGGATACAATGCTTGAAACATACCAGAATCAATTCGAAAGTATTCAGAGACAATCAACGTCCATTCAGAGACTAACATATCAAATCAGACAATTAACAGAAAACCAGAGCTACATACCTCAAAAAGTAGATGAAACTGACAAAGCCTTCGAGTACCAAGCATTTCACAATGACACCTTGACAGAAGAATAGGCTGAGGAGTATCAAGTACCATAGGTATCAGTTCATGAGCCCAAACCAGCAAAATCTTTGTTTGATTTTTATTATTCAGATTCTGACGAGGATGAAGAAGCTGAGATGTTAGTACCAACTACACCAACAAATGAGGATGGAATTTTGTATCCTTAAAATGAAGATCTTGGAGCGTCCATTGTACAAATGTTTGAAGAAGATCTATCTGAGCCAGTCATATCAGAGGATGAAGACCTAAAATCTGACATCTCTTTATATCCTTAGGTTGACACTTATGGAGCATGCATTTTACATATGACAGATGAAGAATTGAATGCGGAAATCCTAAAATATATATGTGAAGAAAAGGTGGAGCAAGAAGTAGAGCAAATGGAGGAGCAAATGTCTGACCTTATTGAAGATCTAGTGAATTCAGGCGAAACATCACAGTTTTGGGGAGTACAAATCAAAGATATCGCCCAGAAGCTTGACAGAATGGAACTTCCATTCAAAGTCAAGCACCATACAAGACCTCCTGATTTTCTTTCTTTCTTTTCAGGAACCACTGGAGCGACAAAGATCAAAAAGGTTGCACGAGTACTGAATGAGATTAAATTCTTTTTGCCATTTTACCGTTGGAAGAGACCCTTCAAAAGCAACACTCATGGGACTGTTGTTAATCAGACATCCAAAGCGACGCTGAAACCTCATTGACATATGGATTTCAGTCACGTCTGGCTGAAGACGAAAAATTTAGCGCTAGCAGGGAGGTAACCCATGCACTTTATTGTAATTTCTGTTTTCATATTTTGTGTATACATGTTGTAGAGTTTTTAATTTTGTGTGTTATTTTTGTAGAGAAAGGCACAAACGGAGCATTTAAGGAGGAATGGTGTATGGCAATCACAAAGATGAGATTTAAGTCATTAGTGATGGCTGAGTAAGGAATGAATTCTTGAGACGCATCCTAATGGATTTATATACCAAACGAGTGGCGTATTGCGTACATAATTCTGTTGCCTTAATAATTTCTTTTAATTGTTTTTCTTTTGTTATTTTCTTTTATTTTCGCCAACAAGATCTATACTTTTTGTCTTTCACGATTTATTTAACGTTCATTGTCATTTGACAGGTACTAGTGCTATTATTACTTACCATTTCCAGGATCTATAAATTCAGCTCGTCATTCTTCTCTTCTACACATCCAGATAAAAATTCAAATAAGAGAAAAATGGAAACCACTTCCAAGCGACGAGTTACTCATATCTGTGTGTTTTGTGGATCTAACTTTGGGACAAAACCAGAATTTATTGAGGCCGTAAAGGAATTGGGGAGAGTTATTGTTGAACGAAACATGCATTTAGTATATGGCGGTGGCAATCTTGGATTAATGGGATGTGTTTCAAAAGCCGTGCAAGAAGGTGGCAGCCATGTTTTGGGAATCATTCCAAAACCATTAGCAGAGACAAACCTCATTGGAGACTCAAACGGAGAGGAATGTATTGTCCCAGACATGTCTGAACAACTCATTGAAATGGTCAATCACGCTGACGCCTTCATTGCTTTACCAGGCGGGCTTGACACGTTGGAAGAAATATTCACTATGGCATCATGGGAAAATTTGAACATCCACCAGAAACCCATTGGATTATTTAACGTGAATGGATTTTTCGATTTTCTTTTTGTCTTTCTTGCAGATGCTAACAAACTTGGGCTTATCTCAAAACCTGTAAAAGACATATTCCTAACAGCGAGAAATGCCGATGAATTAATCGACCAACTCTTAGCCTATGAACCAAAAATAGACCCTATTGTTTCCAAGTTGAACTGGTCTGATAGCGATCGTGGAAAGAGGCGTAGATTGGATTTAGATCTTAATCGGTAATTTTGTAAAGCAGCAATTGTCAAATCCGCGCTAACCAGGTGCTATCTATTAAACTTTTCTTCTACTTTTTAAGACATTGGGGACAATGTCTCATTTAGGTTTGGGGGAGGGGAATAGTTAATAGTATCTTGTTTTTATTGTGTTATTTTTAATTCAAAATTTTTTCGAAAAAAAAATTGAAAACTTTTACAAAAATTAAAAAAAAAATTGTGTTTTTGTTTTTAACTTGATTAATTATGTGAAATTGGTGAGAGATATTGTGTAAGGAGTTTCCACTCTTGATACGTATCTCAAACCTATTTTCGAAACAAGTTAATTTTTGTTTATTTCCTTTTGAATTATTTAATTTGTGAATTCTCCATAAAACTGACTAAAATGAATCTTCATATGCTCAGTTGACAGATATTATCAACATACATGGTAACATACGGACATGAGAAGTAATTGACGAGTTTGTAATATTCAGTGCTCTAGTTTAATTGGAAGAAACATCTAAAAAAGCGATTAGATTAAAAAAAAGGTCTGAGATCTGAGTTATTAAGTCTGTAAGGGTGTCTTAACACCTAGTGCCCTAAAGCCAACTGGTTTGGGAGTCATTGGCCCAAAGCTCGTTACATGGATTGAATATGCTGCAAATATATATATATATATCTGAAGTCTGAGTAATTAAGTCCGTAGGAGTGTTTTAACATCTAGTGCCCTAAAGCGAACTGGTTTGGGAGTCACTGGCTCAAAGCTCGCTACATAGATGAAAGATATGTATATAAATAAAAAAAATTCAGAAAAAAAACAAAAAAGAAAAAATCAGAAAAAAATTATTCCATTGCTACAAAAAGGTGTGAATTCTGATATAAAACTTTAGGACAAAAATATTACTCTCTTCTCAACTTAACTTGTGACTATTGTGAGAAAAATGAGTTGATTAATATTTTGTTGGTTGTGTATATGAAGAATGGTAAAAATAATCGGAGAATTTACTTATTCGGTAATTTAGAAAGAAATAAAACAAATACTAACTTGGAGTAGAAGTTTCACATGTTTAGTCACTAACTTCTTTATTCTCTTGTCTTTTTACTTTTGTGTGCATTAGTTTTACTATATTTTTACTTTTATAAGACGTTTGTGGGTATCGTCGCTGTAAACCCTCACGAGACTACAACTCGTCCACTAGGGACACCTAGAGTTTTAAAGGCTTGTTACATACGCTAAATGCAACCGTGATCCCTACGAAAGTGGCTTAGTTTAATTTTAATTATTTTTTATTTTGTTGTTTTTCTCGAGGACTAGCAAAATGTTAGGTTTGGGGGCGTGATGAGTGGTAATTATATCACAATTTCCCACTCATTTAACCTAATATTTTGTATAGTTTCTTGAGTTTTATGAACGTTTTGATGTGTTTTTGTTTATTTTACAGATAAAAATAATATTGGGACTTAATGGAATCAACTCGGGCTAAAACGATAAAATCCGGAGGAAAAAAGGTGAAAAGCGAAAATTTACTGTAAGCGTCACAGAGTGCAGTCCTAAATTCCAATTTTGTGCAAGTTTGGTATTTTGGCCATAAATTTTTCATCCGATATCTGATTGAGCTGATTCAAGTTGCAGATTAAAGCAGACTCAAAGATCTACAACTTTGAAATTTTAAATATTTTTGAATTCCAAATTTTTCAAGACAGAAATTAACGAATAATCCAATGTGTTTTGTGTAATTACTAAAGTCATTATCAAAAAATAAAAAAAAATGGAAAATGAAAATTTACAATTGTCAAACTTCCACAAAACAAGCTTGCATGTTTGGTGGAGTGTTTTGTGGAGTGTCTTGTGGCATGTTTGGTGGAGGATTTTGTGAAGTGTTTGGTGGAGCAATTGGTGGAGAAATTGGTGGAAGCCTTTAGATTTTCCTATAAATACCAAGCCATTTCATTTGTAAATCTCATGTTTTCCTTATGTTTTTGTAAGGAATTTAAGTATTGCATCTTGTTTGTATTTATTTTTCAGTATTTAATTTATGTCTTTTTATTTTCAGCAATAATAGTAGTTTGTTTTCTTCTCTTTTCTTTTATATTTAGTAATTAGATTTTCGCTGGGGGAAGGGTGAAGCTTTTATTATTTTAATTTAGATTAATCTCCCTTAATTATAATATGGAAATTATAATTCAAACTAAAAGGTTATACCGCCTTAATGGATGGTTTTATTTATTTGACATAATGTGACACCGCCTATATGGCCGGTCTTTAGGTGACAGATGATTACCGCTTATATGGCTGGTTTATGGACAAATAATGATACCGTTTTTATGGCCAGTTGGACTTAATTGGAAATTTGACTTAATGAGGATACTGCCTATATGGTCGGTTGGTAATATCACTGATAAATTCCATATTATAATAAGGGAGATTTCTAAATTAGAAGTAGTAAAGGTGGATCCCTTAACCCTCGACATTTTATTTTTATTCTAGGGAAGTGATAAAACACAATATTAACATGTTTAATAATTGATTTAATTATTTTATGGGTAATTCTTTAGTTTGTTTATTGAGTCTTAAGCTTAATGCTTCTTGTTAACTAGCCATTAATAAGATTGATTTGGTAAATTTAAAATAAACTTGACGAAGGAATTTTAGGTTTCATCCTTAGACTTAATAGCCCACGATCTTCCTTGAGGATAGATAACCCTTTAATAGATTTCCTTACAGGATAGACATAAACCTGTCGGGCGGGGTAGCCATAATTGGAACTTGAACTTAATGAATTCAGGTAAGTTGGTTAACATAGACATATGATTAAGTAGGTTATTTGGGTGTTTGCATCTGACCATCGACAGAGGCTTTTGCATATCTTCGTGTTCCAGGTTAGCAAACTGATTTATTACACATATATAAGAGAATCAATTCATCATTAGAATAAATATTGTGTGGAATCACGACTCTAGATCTTTGTGTCTTTTGTTATTTTCCTTAGTATTTTCTTTTATGTATTTTATTTATTTATTTATTTAGCAAATCCAAATTCAACCAACCAATCAAGCAATCATTCTTTTCTCCCTCAATTAGATACCTGTAAATAAATAGTATCAATAATTAATAACAACAATAGGAATTAAGTCCTCATGTGATCGATATTTTTATACTACTTGAATGATACGTGCGCTTGCGTTATACGTGTGTGATTACGCCGGTCACATGTATATTTTTATAATAAATAATTTTATTTAAATAAAAGTGTTGAGGGAAATTATAAGAGTGCAAATATCCCTACCCGTAAAAATATTAGGGTTTGAATTTAAGACCGTAAGAGAAAGTTAGATGGGTGTGTTTAAAGAGTGTTAAAAGAAATATATATATATATTTACCTATTATAATTTGTTCTTAATATAATTTATGTCATGGGTATTTTAATAATAAATATTTTTATTAAAATATGTAAGTTCAAAGAAATTTTTAAAATGCAAATAATTCCATCCAATATATAAAAAAGTAAATGAGTAAAATATCGAAATAATAATGAAATAAATAAATAAATAAATAAATAACATAAGAGATTTCATTACACATGATGTCATTTAGATGTGTTTTTTTCTTTTAAAGAAAAGGTTATAAAGGTGGGCAGGTTAGCTAAGCACATTTTTTTTTAAAGATTTGAATTTGAATAACAAATTAAATAAAATTATTTGAAAATCATTCGATCACATTTTTAGAGACTTGTGATTTATATATATACTAATGTGTACCCGTGCCTACGGCACGGTGTTACAGAATTTACAGAGAGATTGAGATTATGTTATTTAATTTGTTTATAATGAAATGATTTTATTGATTAATAAATGATTTTATTCTTTAATTTATTTGGTAGTTTCCATTTTCCATTAATAAATAATTTTATTCTTTAATTTATTTGGTAATTTTCATTTTCCATTTTTATAGAGATTCTATAATGAAAAGATTATTTATCAGCCATTAGATTATAATGAAATGATATAAGCCGCCAATTAAGTCACATAAAGATAGCCATTGGATACATTATCTCTCTTAATCCTTGGCTGCAGTTTTGTTTCCACTGAATTGACCATCATATGGTGATGAATGACAATGCTGCATGACACTATTGACCTCCTCATGTGGTACACAACGCCTTAATAACTGATCATCATAACGTTTGAATAGGTACGGCTCATCCCAGACATAATGTTTGACTTCCTTGAAGAATTTATTTCTTTGCTGATGTGTCCATTCCAATGGCCATTTCCTCGATACTATGTAGTTCACATAGTCAGCATACCATGGGATTTCCTGTTGCTTAATGGCAAATAATTGTTCATCTGGAAAAGTTTCTTTGATTGTCAGTTCATTATCAGTTGTACCTCTATTTTCTAGCCTCGATAAGTGATATGCCACTTGATTTTCTGTCCCATTCCTGCCTCGGATCTCCACATCAAATTCTTAAATTAGAAGCATCCAACAGATCAATCTAGGCTTGACATCTTTCTTTGCGATAAGCTATTTGATTGTTGAATGATCTGTGTAGACCACCACTTTGGGACCCAGTAAATAGGAGCATAATTTATCAAAAGCAAACACAACTGCGAGCAACTCCTTTTCAGTTGTTGTGTAGTTGAGCCGTACTTCATTCAAAGTTTTGCTGGCGTAGTAAATGGTGTGAAAAACTTTTGCTTTATGTTGTCCCAAAACTGTACCTACAATAAAATCACTGGCATCGCACATTACTTCAAATGGGAGCGTCTAATCTGGTACTACTATGATGGGGGCATAGACCAGCTTCTGTTTCAAGATCTCGAAAGCATGGTGGAATTCTTTGGTGAAGTGGAACGACACGTCTTTCTCCAGCAGATTGCACAGAGGTTTAGCAATCTTGGAGAAATCCTTGATGAATCTCCTGTAAAATCTTGCATATCCGAGAAAACTTCGAATTATTTTGACTGATGATGGTAGATGTAGTTTCTCTATAGTCTCAATTTTTGCTTTGTCTACCTCGATTCCCTTATGTGAGATCCGATGTCCCAGGACAATGTCTTCTTGCACCATGAAATGGTATTTCTCCCAGTTCAGTACTAGATTAGTATCTTCACATCTTTGTAACACTTGTTCTAGATTTTGCAAGCAGTGGTCGAATAAGTTTCAAAATATTGAGAAGTCATCCATGAAGACTTCCATGCTTTGTTCTATCATGTCTGAAAAGATGGTCATCATGCAACGTTGAAATGTGGCAAGAGCATTACATAGTCCAAATGGCATCATGCGGAATGCAAAAGTACTATACACGCATGTGAAAATGGTTTTCTCCTGATCTTCTAGGGCGATGGCAATCTGATTGTACCCCGAGTATCCATCCAGAAAGTAGTAGAAATCATGCCCCGCCAATCTGTCTAGCATATGGTCAATGAATGGTAGCGGGAAATGATCCTTCTGTGTGGCTTTGTTCAGCTTCTTGTAGTCCATGCACACTCTTCATTCAGTCACTGTCCTTGTTGGAATCAACTCGTTCTTTCATTTGTAACTACAATCATTCCTCATTTCTTGGGTACACATTGCATATGACTCACCCAATAGCTGTCCGAGATGGGGTAGATGATGCCTACATCCAACCTTTTGATAATTTCTTTCTTTATTACTTCCTTCATGATTGGATTCAGCCTTCGTTGATGCTTCATTGTTGCTTTGTACTCGTCATTCATCGGGATTTTGTGCATGTAAAATGATGGACTGATACCTCAAATATCTGCTATAGTCCAGCCAATATCTCTTTTGTGCTCACGTAACACTCTCAACAACTTATCTTTCTGCACCCATGTTAGTGACGAAGAAATAATCACAGGTAAATCAGAAGAGTTTTCCAAGTATGTATACCTGAGATGGCTCGGAAGTGGCTTTAGTTCTAGCGGTGATGGTTCTTCAATCGAGGGCTTGATTCGCTCCTTTTTAGGTAGTTCCACATTTTCCACCTGTGGTGTTGATCTGAAGCGAGAGGCTCCATTAGGATAGTTGATGCATTCCAGAATATCATCATCTAATTCTCTGTCAGTCATGGTGGTGATGCATGCTTCAAGTTTTTCAGTGGAAAGTTGCATTACATCTGTGTTCTGGATGATACTATCTATTACATCAAGTCTGAAACATTCCTCCTCTCATTCGTCATTTGGAAATTTCCTGGTTTTGAAAACATTGAATATTACTTCTTGGTCCTGCACCCTCATGGTTAGTTCACCTTTTTGTACATCAATAATGGTTCGACCTGTAGCCAAGAATGGTCTCCCAATGATGTTGGGTACGTCTTTGTCTTACTTCATGTTAAGGACAATGAAATTTGCTGAGAAAATGAATTTGTCGACTTTGACCAGCACATCTTCCACTACCCCTCTCGGAAATGTGATTGATTTGTCAGTAAGTTGCATAGTGACTGAGGCGGGCTTTGCTTCTCCAAGCTGCATTTAACTGTAAATAGACAAAGGCTCCAAGTTAATACTAGCATCTAAATTACACAAAGCCTTACCGAAGTAATGTTCTCCTATGGTGCAAGGGATGGTGTAACTTCCAGGATCCTTCGACTTTGGGGGAAGCTTCCTCTTAATGATGGCGCTGTATTCTTCTGTCAGTACTACAGTCTCGTAATCTCTCAATCTTCGCTTTCGTGACAGAATATCTTTCATGAATTTGACATAATTGGGCATCTGCTCTAACACTTCTGCAAATTGAATGTTGATATGCAGCTTTTTGAAAATCTTCAGGAATCGAGCAAACTGCTTATCCAGTTTGTGTTTATGGAGACGCTGTGGAAAAGGCAGAGGTGGAGTAAATCTTTCTCGATCATTTTCTTTTGCCTCTTTTTCCTCCATTTATGGATCTATTTCGTTTCTTTCTTTTAGAACATTCTCAGTAGATGCATTGATTCCAACATCATTGTTGATTTTAGTGTCGCTTTATAAAGTGATGTCTTGGTATTGCGCATTCCATATATTCCTTGGATTTGGTTCTTTTGGTGTTTGCTAAGGTCCCAAGATTATAAACAAGCATGAAACAAGTGCGAATACAAATCAACGAAGTTGCGGAATATTCACATTGATCGGTTGAGCGACGCGCGAGGCAACAAAATCTGATTTCTGCCTCCATGGACTACTCAGCAGTGAGCTTCTGGTTCCTCCAAGAATCGGCTTCTATCTTCAAGAATCCAAGCTCTAAGCTTCATCAAATGATTCCCGGCTCATGGGTGGACTTCCCTATCACCTTCGCATGTCTCTCAGAGTGCTAGCTCTCAAGAAATTTGCCACAAATTTCCCACACTTTGCTTCCCTTGCTCACAGTTTCTTCCAAGCAAAACCAGTGAAGAAAATGGCCTGTTGGCCGAATGAAAGAGATGGAGATTTTGGCTCCCAAAATCGTGAACCAAGAGAGAGAGAGATGAATGTGTATTTACTTATTTGATTTCCAAAATCAATAATAAACTTATACCAAAAATTGTGTAAAAGCTTTCCAAAAGTCAACACACAAATTTTGGCTCCAAAAAGCATTAAATGATTTCCATCAACTCTCATCAACTCACATCAATCAATTAATCAATTGCACATCACTAAAAGTGACATGTGATTTGATGCTTGATGTGACTAATGATTTGACGCTTGATTTGACTTGCGTACCGCGCTCGAATTCAAAATGCAAATGCGCTCGCAAATAATCCCGGGCTCGGGTTCGCTAATTCCAAATTAACGAATTTTCCATTGCGATGTAATTAAATCTAATTTAATTAAATAGTCATGCCTAGCATAATTACTATTCACGTCACTAACGAATTAATTCTAAATTATTCGTTCGCCCGAATTAAAATCTAATTTCAATTCCGCGTCGAAATCCAATTTCGTTTAATATATCGAATATATTAATTAATCGATTAATTCCAAATTAATCGTTATCTCTCTTTAATGATATTTTATCCCAGATAAAATATCTCCGCAATTAATCTCAGATTAATTTTCTCTCTCATCATATTAATTCCAGATTAATAAAAGTGCGAGTCATACGTCATCGGTGAATCTTCGGGAAGCGACCCATGAGATCCCCGGATATGTTGGCAGTAAGTACGGTCGTCGGACTATCCGAACACGTAAGTACCTAGTACTACGTTTATACCGATTTACAAGACAAGGTTGGCTTCTAGCAAAGCACCATGCCTACCCAATTCTCCAGAAATATCCTTACAGGAATAAAGGATCTATATCAGGTGTAGTATACATAGTATTGTGTATGTCGATCCAGTATCAGATGATCACGTGCTAGGCCTGGGGCTGGAATTGTGTCTGCCCTGTACGAAACACATGTCGGATGTCTGGTAAATAGTCTCTATAATCGGATAAACCTGACCTTGTCATTTTATCCCGATGACTGCAGTACTTAAGAGTACTAGTACCGTATCATATGTGACCATCATCTCCACTATGACTGGAGTGATACTTCCGTCTTTACATCACACCCAACACACTACGATTCTCAATATACCCAGCAGAGGCGTACACAGAACCCGTTAAAGCCCTGGACGACCTAAAACCAAAGTATATTGATTGTCGCAAGTATTAGCGGTGCAAGTCTCAAATTAAGACCAAATACACCTACCCTGATTTCGGACTTCCATAGACACATAGTCATACTACCAATGGAATTCTGAGGGGGTCTATCCAGAGCGAAGCTGTTTCCCGTACCATCGGTAAACACAACCTCCTATTACACTTGTATGAGTATCATATACCCAAATATATGAGAACTATTATGTTGTGCCCTCACAACGCGCACAAGTGTAATACTAGTCTTTTACGTATTTATCGATGTCCAATCTCGATAATACTCTGACTAGGGATATTTAATGATTTATCCTTCGTGGACTGATACTGTCTCATATTATTCTCAATCCAGGAACAAATCATAGGGACCTCCTATCATTTATACATCTAGGTGATCTAATCACAAATGATAAGAGTGCAATCTCCTTTGTCACATAGTTAATTTATACAACAACACCATGATCTGTACAAATAGTGACGCTATGGGTCATAATTGTCCAACAGGTTCTGTGTTGCTAGGAAGGGTACCTTGCAGTTTATAACTCTGAGCATTGGCCAGTTTTCCCATTTGATGTTCCAGTGCCTTTATAGAAGCTGCTTGGCTTTGATTTAATGCTGCTTGGGCTTGAGACATAGTATCATATTTGGCTTCTTACTTTTTCATCTGGGCAAGCACTTCTGCTATTCCTGGTTCTTTTTCATACTCCTGGCCTTTATTCTGCTGTTGGAATCCGAGTGGTAGATTGTTCATTTACCTTGAAGTGTTGCTCCATACGAAATTGGGATGATTCCTCCAACCTGGGTTATAGGTATTATAATACAGATTATTTTCCTGCCCTTTGAAATTTCTGACATAGTTCACAGTCTCATCATGTTGGTTGTACGATTCTGACTCTGGTGCTCCTCCATATGGTGAACTTGTGGATCCATCATTAACCTGCATGCTAAGAGTTTCCATGCATTTTCATATCTGATCCAGCTTGGCATTCACAGTTGTGTTGGTTCTTACTTCGTGGATTCCTGCTATTCGATGGATCATGCTTCTCTCTACTGGACACAAGGAATTATTGTTAGCCATTTCTTCAATTAAGTCTCAGGCCTGATCTTCTCCTTTTGCCATTAATGCTCCTTCAGCAGCAACATCTATTGTGGTTCTCATTAGTCCAGAAAGTCCATTGTAGAAGATTTGGACTTGAAGCCACTTTGCAATTTCATGGTGAGGATATTTTCGGAGCAATTATTTTTATCTTTCCCATGCTTCACAAATGGATTCTGAGTCATGTTGCACAAAGGATGTGATGTCGTTTCTCAACTTTGCTGTTCTGGCTGGGGGAAAGTATCTTGCAAGGAACTCGGTAGCAAGGGTGTTCCAAGTTGTGATGGAACCCGCTGGTAGTGAATGAAGCCAAGTCTTAGCTTTGTCTTTCAAGGAATATGGGAACATAAGCAGACACATTGCTTCTTCTCCCGCTCAGTTGTAATTGATTATGCCACAAACTTCCAAAAAGTTGCTGATGTGGGCATTGGGATCTTCAATTACACTTCCCCTAAACTGAACTGATTGTTGTATCATTTGAATGCATGCTTTGATGTCACAAGCATTTGCAGGTAAGAGAGGAAGTACAATACATGATATGAAGCCGTCAACCACCATAATTGTTCTGTCTTGAATGGGAATTGGTGGTGAAACTTCCAAAGGTTCAGGTTCTTGATTGTTCATGTTGATCAGTGGTTCTTGATCTTCTCGCATTTCCCTTCTTAATTGTCTGATTGTTTTTTCATTTTATGGGTCAAGCGGACGAATTTCAAAGATTCTGCTTCTTCTCATGTAGTGTTTGAGAACCTGAAATACTAGAAAACAAAAATAATAAATAAAAATAAATTAGACACAAGTAAAGTATCTAACCTCAAAATTAATAGTAAAAGATAAATAAGTCCCCGGCAACGACGCTAAAAATTTGATCGGAGAAATCACACACGTTACGTAAGCGCATGTATCGTTCAAGTAGTATAAAATATATCGTTCTCACGAGTACTTAATACCTATGCTATTAATTTATTAAAGTTAAATTTCTACAAGTATCTAAAAATTTATTGTTGTTTGGTTGGTGATTTTAACTAAAGACAAGTAATTAAAACAATGCAAAAGTAAATTCTAAAAAGTAATCAATATTATGAAGCTATTTAGGGTTGTGAATCCTTCCAATAATCTTCTAAAGATGAAGTGATTATCTTATGTTTGTGTAATATATCGGTTTATTAACCTGGAACACGAAGATATGCAAAAGCCTCTGTCGATGGTCAGATACAAATACCCAAAGTAACCCAATTAACTATATGTCTATGTTAATTAAGAAACTCTGAATTCATTAAGATTAAGTTCCAATTATGGCTACCCACGCCCGACAGAAGGAAATCTCTAAGGTGAATGTGAGATCGTAAGCTATTGAGTCTAATGCTGAAACCTAAAATCCCTTCGTCAAGTTCATTTTAAGTTTACCAAATCAATCTTATTAGTGGCCAATTAACAAGAAGCATTAAGTTTAAGACTCAATAAATAAACCAAAATATTACACAAGACACAAGACAAATCAACTTATAAAACCATTGATATTGGAATTCATCACAACCCTAGATATTATATTTAGTTACAATACATACTTAGGACATAAATAAATGAAACATCATGCAATAAGTTGAAAACTAAAAAGTAAAAATTACAACAATGAAATAAAATACTGGGTTTGATGATCCATTTTTATTATTTAAAATCTAGAAATCTCTTTTATTATAATATATAAATTTGCATTATATTAGAAACCGACCATATAGGCGGTATCCTGATTAAGTAATATTTTAATTAATTCCAACTGACCATAAAGACGGTATCCAATTAAGTCAGGTTAAAATTAATTTAATTAAGTCTAACTAACCATAAAGGCGGTATCCAATTATGTCAGGTTTTAAGATAATTTATATATTATAAAATAAGGGAGATTAATCTAAATTATAATAATAAAAGTTTCACTTTTCACCCCAGCAGAAAGAAGTTACCTACTCATGTTTTAAATAAAACAAATAAAGTTTTATTACTAAAATAAAAATTAAATACAAGAAAATTAAAATTAAACAAACAATATACTCTCTTCTTAGTATTCTAAGGAAATTCCTCAGAAGAAAGTATGAATTTTACATCAAATTTGGTATGCTATTTATAGGCAAATATAAAGGCTTCCACCAATTTCTCCACCAAACATGCCACAAAAGATGGCACCAAATCCTCGCATGTTTGGTGGAAGTTTGACAATTGTAAATTGTAAATTATCATTTTCCATTTTTTTATTATGACTTTAATAATTACAAATAACACACTTTGGATTTTTCATCAATTGCGGTCTTAAAAACTTTAGAATTCAAAACTCTTATGAATATCAAAGTTGTAGATCTTTGAGTCTTCTTTCATCTGAAACTTGAATCAACTCAATCCGATATCGGAGTAAAAATTTATGGCCAAAATAAGAAACTTACGCAAAGTTAAAATTTTCGAAATTGTACTTCGTTAGAATGTCATTTTAAGTGTCTAACCTCTAAAATCCAAATGTCAAATCCAGTTTTTACCCTTATTTGTTCCACATTTCATCCCGATTGATTCCATTGAGTCCCAATTTTATTTTATCTATAAAGAAAATAAAAACACATCAAAACGTTCATAAAACTCGATAAACTATACAAAATATTAAGTAAAAGGGGCGGTAAATATTGATATATTTTCCGCTCATCAATGTTTGTTCATCTTCTCTTCTCTAAAAGCCAAAAAAATCTCACGAAAAAAGTCTGATGGGTTATGGTAAGATTTTTTATAGGGTTTGATATTTATAATTCTCACTAAAAACTCTCATACAATTACGCATATAAAAAATCCTTCAAAATAAGTAAGGGGGTGTATTCAATTGAGATTTTAGAAGATTATTTTGGGTTAAATAAGTCTTGTGGTATTCAAATAAGATTTTTAAATAATCTAAAAAATCTTATGGTATTCCATTAAGGCTATTAGGATTTTTTAAAGAGGATGTCCAAATCTAGTGGTATTCAATCAAGATTTTAAATAAATAATAAAAAGTCTTATCGTATTGAAAAACTTACTTATTTTAATGGATTTTTTTATATGTGTAATTGTGTGAGACTTTTTATTGAAAAGTATAAATATCAAATCCTATAAAAAAATCTCACTCTAACCCATCAAACTTTTGACGTGAGATTTTTTTGGCTTGCTAGAGAAGAGAAGATGAACAGACATGTTAGCTATTTGTAAACAAGGTACTTGCTTATTAGTAATTTATTATTTTTTCAGCATGCGTAGTGCAGTTTCTCTTTTCTTTCATACAGAAAAAAGCTGAAGCGTTTAGTTCAAATTTCTTAACATAGACAAAGAACCTTACCAGTAGGGGTGGGCAAAAAAACCGACCGAACCGAACCAAACCGCAAACCGGACCGAATTTACGGTTTTTTTTCTAACGGTTCGGTTTGCGGTTCGGATTGGCCCACCCCAAACGGTTTACGGTTCGGTTCAGGAGCTAATCCGAACCGCACCTGTTAAACCGAACCGAACCGTTATAATTAAAAAAAAATTATATATTTTATAAAAAAATTTGTATTTTTCTTTTAATTTTATTATATGTTTTCTTTTTATTAGTATGTTAATATTTTATTCATAAATTTTTTGTTAATATATTTATTTGTTAATACTTTTATTCTTCAATTTATTTGTTAATACTTATTTTCTTAAATTTTTTATTTTATGGTAACATCATTATTCTTGAAAGTAAGATGTTGAATTTGTTTCTTAATTAGAATGATGATAACATCATTATTCGAGGTAATTTTTAAAAAATACAAGAATTAATTGTGTCTTATTTTTTAATCCTTTATGGAGTGCATGTGTCCCTTGGAGTCATAGCTTACACCATAGCACTTCATACTATTTGTTGGATAGACTAGTTTTTTTTTTTTTTTGGGTCTTCACTTAAGTGGATGAAAATTTATTTTAAATATAATAATCCGTAAACCGAACCGAACCAATCCGTAAACTGTTGGTTTAAAAAATTTTCAATCCGAACCAAACCGTTATTTAATGGTTTGGTTTGAGAGGTAAAAAATCCGAACCGTAAAATATGGTTTGGTTCGGTTTTTAACAAAAACCGAACCAAACCGAACCGCGCTCACCCCTACTTACCAGACAAACCAAAGATAAAACATTACCGGACAATATTCAAAATGATTTTATTAAATCACCCCAGTTTCCAAAAGTGAGAAGTTAAACAACAAAACTCACGATAAAAGTCTGATGGGTTAGGTAAGAGTTTTTATAGGGTTTGATATTTATAATTCTTATTAAAAAGTCTCATACAATTACACATATAAAAAATCCTTCAAAATAAGTAATTTTTTCAATACTATAAGATTTTTTTTTATTGTTTGTTTAAAAGTCTTGATTGAATATCACTAGATTTGGACACACTCTTTAAAAAATCCTAATAATCTTAATGTAATACCACAAGACTTTTTAGATTATTTAAAAATCTTAATTGAATACCAAAGACTTATTTAACCCAAAATAATCTTTTAAAATCCCAATAAATACACCCCTTAATAAAAAGGAAATTTCTTGGATTATTCAAGAAATCCAAGAAGTAGTTGTAAAAATGCACAGATCTAAATTTCAATTCAAGCTAAAGGGTGTATTTTATTTGTCCTCAATAAATTTTTTGTCATAAATAAATTAATTTAATTTAATCAAAATTATGACTTCGTCACTACTCTTATATCCTATATTTCTGTTAACGGGAAAATAATTATTAAATGATGAAAATGCATGACATCATTTTGGACGAAGAATGAAGAATGAATTGACCCAGAATGACTCAACCCAGGACGATTCGATCAATGGGTAAAGAATCATAAAGAACGAATAAAGAACCTTGCAACAAGTGAAGAACAATGAAAGAAGAACGAATATGCGAAGGTACCCTGCAGTTGGCCAGTTACAAGTAGACTCACTTAACGGTCATTGCACAGTTTGACAGTAATCCCTACGATCTAGCAGGTTATTAAAGTGTGACTCATCAGTTGCACTCACGATCCAGCAGTTGCACTCACGATCTAGCAGTTACATGCGAATAGGAAACGTGGAGATTTAATGGGCTGAAGACAGCGAAAACCGCTTGAGCGATTAGCTGGACCGTACATTATAAAAGGCTCAGGCGTCACAAAAAAGGGAAAAAGAAGAAAAAAAGACTCAAAATGAGCAAATAGTTTAAATTTAACATATTTCTTAGCTTTGCAATCTTTAGGGCTGTAATATGTATGCTTGTGCTCCTTGGAGGCATTTTCTTGGAAGCAATCACCCTTTTCTAGGATTGTGTCTCTGAATGTTTGAAACCTTACACGTGTAGTAGCAAAAAATTGCACAAACAATTTCTGATACCATTTTGTTATTTCTGAAATTTTAACCTTTAATTAATCATAAATAACAAGAAAACTGAAAAAAACAAAATTGAAAAATCATATAAAATGCAAAACATTCACTAATATTTTGTATCGAATTCGAATTAGGTCAATGAGATGTCGCAAGCAGTCCATTTTATAGCTAAGAACCTCCCAGGTCAGTTCAAATTCTTTGAACATGGCCGATTCTAAATTTTCATTTTAAAGTTTTTTTGTTCGTTCGCTGTCGCTGGATTTCTTTTTTTAACAAGCCAAATGAAGCTTTAGGGTTTCTATCAGTTGTTGTTGTTCGTTCTGTTAATTGAAATACTTGCGTTTAAGTAATTGGTTTACACTTTACAGAGTCGTTCATGAAGAAGGAATGTTAAAGGGAAGAAAATTATGTAGAGTTTTGTTTAGTGGGGGTCATGGAACGGGGCATTTGGGGTGTTTTGTAGAGACTAGAGAGTGCTTTTGAGTGAAAGTGCTTTAGGTAAAAGCAGCTTAAATGATTGTTTTAAGTAGGAACTTCTCAAGCAAGTGCTTTGTTAAACTATTTCGTAGTAGCAAAAGCACATATGAATTGTGGCATTATCAGAACATTGATTCAGTAGAGGCAAAATTATATTTTCACAAAAATAATAGATACTATTCATTTTAGTGGTCAAAGCTCACGATTTTTTATTCATTTATAGGACACATTTTAATAAATTTTCGGATTGAGTTAGGGTGACTGCCTCGCTCACCTATATGTAGCTCTGCCAGACTGCCACTACATGTGAAGCCTTAAAGGGATGGTGTTTAGTAGGAATGGGACCATAGATGTCAAAGGCGTGCCTCAAAAGCTCATAGGCGCGTCTCAGGCTCAGGCTCAGACCACTATGCCTCGTGAAGGGTGAAGGGTCAAGCTTGGCTACCTTAATCAGGCACGCGCCTAAGCACAAAGGCGCACGCTTTTGAGACGTGCTTATGTGCGCCTCATAAAAATGTGTGAAAAAACCCCTACTCGAATTAACTCACCTAACCCAAAATCAAGTTGTATAACATTTCTTTAAAAAATTAAGATAGATTTTGGAGTGCACTTTAAATTTTGACAAACACATTAATTTATATTCTGAGTATTTATATAATTGTAATGTTTTTGATATATTTCCAGTGATTTCTTTTTGTTTTAGTTGATTAGATACTTATATTTTTCTTTTTGTAATTTGTGCCTCAACTTCATCAGGGGCGCGCCTTGCGCCTTGAGGCACGGGCCTAGGTCGTAGGACCTTTTGCGCCTTAGTACGTTTGCGCCTTTAACAACACTGAATAGGACATTAAGGGTGTGTTGTAGAGATTGCTTTTGAGTGTAAGAGCTTTATGAATAAGCAGCTCAAAGTTGTTTTTTTTTTTTACTTTCTTTTGGGGGAGAAGGGAAGAGACTTCTCAAGAAAGTGCTTTTCGTAAAGCACTTTATAGAAAAAGCAAATTTGAAGTCTTTCTTGTGAAGTATTGCAAGTTCTTTGTGAGCTCTTTTTGTCTGTTTCAAACAAAACTACTACAAAATAGAGAGAAAGAGTTTATGCTTATTTGAAAGTAATCTTAATGATGCTAAAAGCACTGTGAACGTACCCTTGTCCAATTATTGGTTTCTTATTTGTTTGATTGGAGAGAAGCAACCATTGAACCACCTGTTTGTTTAATTTAAGTTTTAGAAAGGTTATCTCTATCTGGCCGCATTATCTATTGCCTTTGGTCTTCTCTAAATTGCCATAGACTTGTACTTTGCAAGATATGGATCTTTCTTGGAGCCTTGGACCATACATAGGAGAATTGTGATGGATAGTTATAAAAATGGTGGTTGTGCTGTGGTGATGCATTATGCTTAAATATTTTATCATGGTTTTGGGCATTATGCATTATGCTTAATATATATCGCCTGATTTGCTACTTGTTCTGGTTTGAACATGTATTGCAGACTCATGGTTGTCAGTGTACTCTCAAATGTTGTGATAAAGTCTGTGCAAAGATATACCATAAATCTATGGCCCAATCCTCCTCCCTTTCCCCAAAGACCAAAGAAAAAACATTTTTGGAGCAATTGTTCCCAAAGATGGGTCTATTTGATTTGGGGCATTACTCTTCCACCATAATCACCCAAAACATATACAAGAATCCAGTACACACAGATAGACCCGGCCACGGTTCCGGTTCGGAACCGAAACCGAACCGGAACCGTAAGGTTACGGTTCCAAACCGAAACTGAACCGAACCCCAAACGGTTCGGTTACGGTTCCACATAATTTGGAACCGTAACTGTGGAACACAGAACCTGGCGACACATGCTGTTCTGGGCTCGTGGCCCGGTTGGGAGTACGGAGTAGCCCGCGGGGGACTAAACCGGAGAATAATGGAGTCGCCACTCGGTGTGACCCGGGAAAATGATTTAAGGCTGCACTCACCCCTCGCAAGGGAAGACCTCAAACCGTTGGGTTCGGAATGGTCCCTTCCTTATGTCATTTGCAAGATGCGCTCTCATCCGGTATTTTGAATGGATTGATCTCAGCTAGACTTGTGAGCACTTGATTACGGGATCTCAGCAGTGGGCAGAATTTTCGGTGGTTCACTGGCAGATTTGGGGAGTGTTTGAGGGCTGCAGTGAAGGGGGCTTTGTGCGTGTTTCAAGGCTGCAATAAAGGGGTTGTGTGCGTGTTTCAGGGGGGCTGCAGAGAGGGGAGCTTTGTGCATGTTTGAGGGTTGCAGTGAGGGGGCTGTGTGCGTGTTTGAGGGTTGCAGTGAGGGGGCTGTGTGCGTGTTTGAGGGCTGCAGTGAGAGGGCTGTGTGCGTGAGGCTTTGGCGTGAGCAAGGGGAGTAGTTTCCTAGGCGATGTGGGATTTTGGGAGAGAGGGGCTTTTTGGCGTGAGTTTGGGCGTGAACAAGGAGAGTAGTTTCCTAGGCGATGTGGGATGAAGTGGAGGGGCTGCTTTGTTGCTATCTTGGGCGTGAGATGAAGGCTTATTCCAGGGTGTTTTGACGTGAACAAGGCTGACTTCGGGGGGTGGTTTGGCGTGGACAAAGGCTGACTTCAGAGGTTGATTTGGGTGTGACGAAGGGCTATCTCCAGGGGTTGATTTGGGCGTGACAAAGGTCTGTCTTCAGGGGTACTTTGGTGTGAGGTTGAGAGTTGATTGAGGGGCTGAATGGCGTGTTAGGGGCTGCTATAGAGGCGTGGTTGAGAATGGCGTAGGTGACTTGAGAGATTCTGCGATTAGGGTTTTATTATTGTTATGATTTTTTTGAGAGAGAAAGTCAGTGAAGGTGCGTGAAGGGGAGAGAGCCGAGTATCTTGGGTTTCTTCAAGTGTGTTCCTAGCTAAAGGAAGAAGGGTTCCCATGTTTCAAGGGAGGTAATGGTGGTTTATATAGGCAAAGGGGGGTGTATTCCTTGTTTGAGAAGAGAAGTATTTGAAGGATTTATTGGGTGGGCTAATGTGTGGGGTTCGGCTTTTGAAAATAGGTGAGAGGCATGTGAGTGGGGACGTGAGGGATTTGCTTTGATTTTTGTTGAAAGTGAAGGAGAGAGAAATGTAAGGCTATTTAATTGGTTTTGGCTTGTAGTATTTTGGAAAGTGGAGTGGATTTATTAAATTGGTTGTTAAATTTTTTGGGTAGTGACGTGAGCATGAATGGTTAATGAGAGCGAATGGGCTAAGGTTTGGGCCGAGGATAAACTTCAAAATAGAGGCTCAACGAGCAAACACGAGGCTAAGTGAGCGAACAAAATCCCACGAGATGTCAATTCTTGACTCTTCCTTTCCGACGTCCGTTTCTCGCGACTTCCACGACATAAAAAAGGTAGTGCCTCCGTACGAGGCTCATCATCGGGACTTACATGCAAAAATGCAGTGCCTACAGTCGCCCCCACTTTGATGGGACTTGTGCAGTGTGTGACAATGACAGTCCTATCAAAGTCATGCAATGCATTTTTACTTACTTGGCTTGTCAGCTGTCACCTGACTTGCCTGTTGCTTCGATTAATGTTGGTTGCGCCATACCCGGCGTCCTAAACCTCATACCCGAGGCGCCACGGTTGCGTCTCTGTACCTAGAGTGCCGCAGAGTTGATTTTGTTTGTGCCGTACCTAGCATGCTCGAGTTCACTGTTTTCTCTATTTTCACCGTTTTCGTCGATTTACGATTTCCGCTGCTTTGTCTGTTTCCACTCGCGGTTTCTCCTCGCTATTTTTTCTATTTTGTCTATTTCCGCTGTTTTTACGATTTTCACTCCTGATTTCTGGTCTATTTTTTGGGCTAGTCTCGGGACGATTTTTGGGCAGTTTTCTGTCTGTATTGTGCGTGTATTTTTTGGACTGGTCAGGGGGTTATTTTGACGTGTGAATGGGCTGTGTCGGTTTGTCTTTGTTGAAGAGGTCGGTGATGAGGGTTCTTCACGTGTGCATGTGGTGCATGGAGCAGGCTGTTTACGTGAACTTGGTATGTGGGCGTGTTGATTATGTGAGGGGTATTCTCGGCAGTGGGTGAGCTGCGTGTGAGTTTGCTATGTGATGTGCTGAGCAGTGGGCGTGAAGGGCTTTGATGTTTATTGATGGGGGCTGCCTTGATGCGTGAAAGGCAGTGTCACGGGCTGTGTGTTGATGCTTAAAGGAGCAGATGTCGTTGAGTGTTTCAGGGGCTTTGTTTGTTGCGTTCAGTGGGCATGAAGGCAGTGAACTGAGAAGAGGCAGTTAACGTGATTTGTGGTGAGAGTTAGAGGGCTGTTACGTGAGTATGAGGGGCCTGTGTGCTGGGAAGTGGGCAGTAGGCAGGCGTGAAGTGTGAAGGCAGTGGGGCTGGCGTGTGTTGAACGGCAAAGATAGGGTTGCTACGTGGGCTGTGTTTAGGCGAGGGCAGGCTACGTGAGTGGGTTTGTGGCTTTATGGTTCAGTGTGGAGGCTGGTGAAGGAAAGGGGCAGTGAGTTGTGTGGATTTTGAGGGGAGCTTGTTACGTGGCTTACTGGCTGTGTGTTTGTGGCGCAAATGGAGCATGCTTCATGCAGCTGGGGACAAGAATTTGAGGCTATTGGAAGGGGCTGTTACTCGTGAGTGGGGGCAGTAGCGTGAGGTGAAGATAAGGGGCTGTTGCGTGAGGTTGCATGGTGCCAAGTGGGGCTGTTGAGTGGGTTGAGCGTGAGCCTTGAGTGGGGACGTGATGAAGGGTTATTGCATGAAGGACAAAGGACGTGTGATGGGTGAGGAAGGTCAGTGAGTGAGGCGTGGTTGAGAATGGCGTAGATGACTTGAGAGATTCTGCAATTAGGGTTTTATTATTGTTATGATTTTTTTGAGAGAGAAAGTCAGTGAAGGTGCGTGAGGAGGAGAGAGGGGAGAGAGCCGAGTATCTTGGGTTTCTTCACGTGTGTTCCTAGCTAAAGGAAGAAGGGTTCCCCTGTTTCAAGGGAGGTAAGGGTGGTTTATATAGGCAAAGGGGGGGTGTATTCCTTGTTTGAGAAGGAGAAGTATTTGAAGGATTCATTGGGTAGGCTATTGTGTGGGGTTCGGATTTTGAAAATGGGTGAGAGGCATGTGAGTGGGGACGTGAGGGATTTGCTTTGAAAATTGGGCCAAGAGCTTTTAAATGCTAATGTGCCATTGTGTGTTTGGGCCTCTTATTATTTGAAGTTGTTTAGCCATGTTATCGCAAAAGTATAAACTTGTTGGGCCTTTTCAACTGGGACAAGTTTACACCGCGCAATAGTATGATTAAATACTTTAAAATAATAATGGGCCAATTAGTGTAAAAATTCTAATGATTTTGTATATTTCATGCATTACACGCATACATACTAACATGCAGTTTGAAAAGACACCATAGATTCCCGTTGGGTTAGGGAGGAATGGAGACTCATCAAAAGACCGACAGCAAATATGAGTGAATCAGTTAATGAGGTGACTCGTATGGATCAACTTGAAGCCAACCTCACTAAGGTCACTGAACAACTGCAAACATTGACCGCCGCTATGTCTAATATAGATGTGCCCCGTGCCGAGGGAAGTTTTGAGAATGAGAGGCGTGAAGAGCCTCCAAGCAAGGTGAATGATGATATTCCTATCTTTGATGATGATATGGCTGAGTATGCCGCTGGGAATATAGCCGGGTCTCAGGCCGAGATACAGAAGCTCCGTGATCAGATGGAGTCAGTTACCCGTAAATTGAAGGGGAAACATGAAGACTTGTTGGATTATGAGTCGACGACCTTCGAAGAACAATTTCCTGCTCAGTTCAAGATGCCGGATATGGCTAAATTCAATGGGAATGGGGACCCAAGGTCCATCTCCGGCAATATGTCTCGATAATGAGTTCAGTAGGCCTATCACAGCACAAGCGCCAAGTTCGAAGATGTTTGGGATGTCTCTTGAGGGGGCAACCTGTAGTGTGGTATCACAACCTTGAGAAAAAGGTTAAGGAAGATTGGAGGGAACTAGCCGACGCCTTTCTGAAGCAGTATGTTACAGATTTAGAGATTGACTTGTCACTCCGTGATTTGGAGAACACCAAGCAGAAGCCGGAAGAAAGCTTCAAAGACTATGTAGACCGCTGGAGGAGCCAACTTCTGAAAATGCACACTCGGCCCTCGGAGAAAGAAAAAATCAAAATGATTATCAAGGGTACTAGCCCTCTATTTATAGCAAGCTGAGGAGGATGACCTCTATGATTGTAGATTTCCGACAGCTGAGAGAGACAGTCATGGACATTGAAGAAGAAAAAGCGGAGAATAAGAAGTTTTATGGCCATAATAAAAGGAATTTTGGGGGGCATTCAGAAACCAAGCCCGCTACTGCCGAGGTTGCTGCCATCAAGAACCGACATTTCTCTAACTTGGGGAAGCCTTTGTCAAAGGTGTTTGAAAAGTTGAAGGGACAAGGACTCTTAAAACCCTTAGAAGGCAAACCACTTCCACACCCTCCACCACCACACCTAAACGTGAACCTTTATTGTTACTTCCATTAGCAATATGGCCATGATACCGACAACTGCACCCGCCTTAGACATGAGATTCAAAACCTCATTGACACCCAAAAAATACCCGATCCAGAAAAACCCCCACACACACAGAAATCCTCTTCCAAACTACCACTATGTCCCACCACCCACCTACATGATCAACTCCGCCCTACCCGAAGCTTCGTCCTCCAAGATTTCAACAACACTCAGCTTCTTTCATGGGGATAGGGGATGACAACAGTGAAGAACCTTAGGCCAATGAAGAGGCAATACTGCGATGACGAGACTGTTCTCCCTAGTTTATTTGATTTCAATCCTGCATTTTTAAGGCATTGATTTTGTCTACTTGTTTTTAACCCTTTTTATAATAATAAAGACGTCCATTAACTTATTTGCCTGAGTCCATACCTATCAAGAAGCACAAGATAATCATTCAGGAGTTGGCTTCTAAATATGTGAGCCCGAAGGGAGAACTATACAAAAGACAAGCGAATGGCATTCAGTGGAAGTATTAAGAAAAGAAGAAGTTTGAAAAGCAATGGAAGCAGTACTACCAGTGAGATACGGTCCATGAGGGTATTAGCAGAAGTAGAGCTACCTAAACAAGAGTGGATCTCGCAGAGATTTGAATAGTTGGTATTCCAGATATACCAGAAGGATTGAAGATGCATTTTACTTGAAAAAGAGAAGACCAAGCAGTCACCCGAGGAACAGGCAGAAGACCTAACCCAACGGGATAGGAAACACATCCATGCTTGCATGCATACGCGTAACGTACTTGCCATTCTTGTGCTTGTTCTATTTTGCAGGTTTCAACAGAAGAGAAGAACCAACATGAGGAAAACCTTACGCCAAGGAGCACAATGAGTGTCTAACCCATCAAGAACAGTTTCAACAAGAAAAAGGGGAAGTGGCAAAGGAAAGCCAATCAGAAGCAGCAACAACACGGTATCATCTGTTTCAGAAACACGTCATTATCAGTTTTGGGGATACGTCCCAGGGTCGAGGCCCAAATCAGTATAAGTTTCGAGGAAAAATCCCAGGGGGCGAAGCCCACATTACCAGCGGTTGAAAAAAAGAATTTCGTGGAGTGAGTGATTAAAAAAAAGGAGAGAGAGAAGTCTTTGATAGTCAGGCATATGTCCGGTGATGACATTGTTTGCTGTAGGGAGAAACCTTAGAAACGATAAGTGCAAGATGCGCTCTCATCCGGTATTTTGAATGGATTGATCTCAGCTAGACTCGTGAGCACTTGATTACGGGATCTCAGCAGTAGAAGCCTGAGTGGCTGGTAAGATGACTAGTTGAAGAGATGGTGGGTCAGTGAGCATATATTAATTTAACGTATTCATGAGTTATGTATTTACCGTTATAAGAATTTACTTTTGAAACATGCAAACTTAGATTTAGGTCTTATAGGAATTAGACTATGGCCAATATATATGTTGAGTAGACTTGGTTAAAATTGCACAAATCCATTCATTACAAATGACATAAGTAAGGGACCATTCTGAACCCAACGTTTGAGGTCTTCCCTTGCGAGGGGTGAGTGCGGCCTTAAATCATTTTCCCGGGTCACACCGGGTGGCGACTTCATTAGTCTCCGGTTTAGTCCCCCGCGGGCTACTCCGTACTCCTAACCGGGCCGCGAGCCCGAAACAACATGCGTCGCCGGGTTCTGTGTTCCACAGTCTGGCGACTCCACTGGGGATAGAGAATCGGCCCCGAAATAATGTCTTGTAATTTTTGTGATTTGGTGCTTAATTAACCATGTCTACTGTGGGTTTAAGGAGTTTAATCAAAGGCAATTGTTAAGGCTAGGTGATGGTTTGGTGTCTTCCTTCACTCACTACCTTCTATAAGGAAAAGCTGTGAAGGCACTTAGATAATTATTACCCGTAGCTCACTGTGACAGACTAATTTGGAGGACTTGTTGTTTATTCCTGTCACCAAGGCGATAAACCTAAGCCGGGTATGCGAGGTCTAATATTGAGAACGGCCAAATTCCTTGGGCCACATGTTTATTTTGCATGTATTAATTTAACGTATTCATGAGTTATGTATTTACCGTTATAAGAATTTACTTTTTGAAAATGCAAACTTAGATTTAGGCCTTATAGGAATTTAGACTATGGCCAATATATATGTTGAGTAGACTTGGTTAAAATTGCACAAATCCATTCATTACAAATGACATAAGTAAGGGACCATTCCGAACCCAACGGTTTGAGGTCTTCCCTTGCGAGGGGTGAGTGCGGCTTTAAATCATTTTCCCGGGTAACACCGAGTGGCTGCTCCATTATTCCCCGGTTTAGTCCCCCGCGGGCTACTCCGTACTCCCAACCGGGCCGCGAGCCCGGAACAGCATGCGTCGCCGGGTTTGTGTTCCACAGTCTGGCGACTCCACTGGGGATAGAGAATCGGCCCCGAAATAATGTCTTGTAATTTTTGTGATTTGTGATTTGTGCTTTAATTAACCATGTCTACTGTGGGTATAAGGAGTTTAATCAAAGGCAATTGTTAAGGTTATGTGATGGTTTGGTGTCTTCCTTCACTCACTACCTTTCTATAAGGAAAAGCTGTGAAGGCACCTAGATAATTATTACCCGTAGATCACTGTGACAGACTAATTTGGAGGACTTGTTGTTTATTCCTGTCACCAAGGCGATAACAGCCTAAGCCGGGTATGCGAGGTCCAATATTGAGAACGGCCAAATTCCCTGGGCCACATGTTTATTTTGCATGTATTAATTTAACGTATTCATGAGTTATGTATTTACCGTTATAAGAATTTACTTTTGAAGCATGCAAACTTAGATTTAGGCCTTATAGGAATTTAGACTATGGCCAATATATATGTTGAGTAGACTTGGTTAAAATTGCACAAATCCATTCATTACAAATGACATAAGTAAGGGACCATTCCGAACCCAACGGTTTGAGGTCTTCCCTTGCGAGGGGTGAGTGCGGCCTTAAATCATTTTCCCGGGTCACACCGGGTGGCGACTTCATTAGTCTCCGGTTTAGTCCCCCGCGGGCTACTTCGTACTCCCAACCGGGCCGCGAGCCCGGAACAGGATGCATCACCGGTTTTTTTGTTCCACAGTCTGGCGACTCCACTGGGGATAGAGAATCGGCCCCGAAATAATGTCTTGTAATTTTTGTGATTTGTGCTTTAATTAACCATGTCTACTGTGGGTTTAAGGAGTTTAATCAAAGACAATTGTTAAGGCTAGGTGATGGTTTGGTGTCTTCTTTCACTCACTACCTTTCTATAAGGAAAAGTTGTGAAGACACCTAGATAATTATTACCCGTAGCTCACTGCGAAAATGGAGCATGGTTCGGAAATGGATCATCATCACATCAGCGACACCTCGAAAATGGGGTTTAGTATGCCGAAAATGGCACTCCGAAAATGGAGCATGGTTTGGAAATGGATCGTCATCACATCAGCAACACCTCGAAAATGGGGTTTAACAAGTCGAGAATGACACTCCGAAAATAGAGCACAGTTCAAAAATGGACAATCATCATTACTGCGACACCTCAGGTACGGGGTTTAGCATGCCAGGTACGGCACAAACAAAATCAACTCTGCGACACTCTAGGTACGGAGACGTAACCGTGGCGCCTCGAGTATGAGATTTAGCACGCCGGGTATGGCGCAACCAACAACAAACGAAGCAACAGGCAAGTCAGGTGACAGCTGACGAGCCAAGTAAGTAAAAATGCATTGCATGACTTTGATAGGACTGTTATTGTCACACACTGCACAAGTCCCATCAAAGTGGGGGCGACTGTAGGCACTGTATTTTTGCATGTAAGTCCCGATGATGAGCCTCATACGGAGGCACTACCTTTTTTATGTCGTGGAAGTCGCGAGAAACGGACGTCGGAAGGGAAGAGTCAAGAATTGACATCTCGTGGGATTTTGTTCGCTCACTTAGCTCGTGTTTGCTCGTTGAGCCTCTATTTCAAAGTTTATCCCCGACCCAAACCTTAGCCCATTCGCTCTCATTAACCATTCATGCTCACGTCACTACCTACAAAAAATTCAAACAACCAATTTAATAAATCCACTCCACTTTCCAAAACACTACAAGCCAAAACCAATTAAATAGCCTTACTTTCTCTCTCCTTCACTTTCAACAAAAATCAAAGCAAATCCCTCGCGTCCCCACTCACATGCCTCTCACCCATTTTCAAAAGCCGAACCGCACATATTAGCCTACCCAATAAATCCTTCAAATACTTCTCCTTCTCAAACAAGGAATACACCCCCCTTTGCCTATATAAACCACCCTTACCTCCCTTGAAACAGGGGAACCCTTCTTTCTTTAGCTAGGAACACACGTGAAGAAACCCAAGATACTCGGCTCTCTCCCCTCTCTCCCCCTCACGCCATGCAAAATAAACATGTGGCCAAGGGAATTTGGCCGTTCTCAATATTGGACCTCGCATACCCGGTTGGACGTATTCCACGTCAACCGAGCACGCGTGCATGGGAAAAAAAAATAAAATATAACAAAGGGTGCCCTCAGGTCTTACCTTTTTAGTCACTTCTCGGGAGCGCGTTTCACGGTGTCGGAAGGGTTATCGTTCCGCTGTTTTCACTGGTCCGTCATTTCTACTGTATTCATTGTTCGATGTTCCCGCTGTTTTCTCGAGTTTGCTGTTTTCTCTATTTTCACCGTTTTCGTCGATTCGCGGTTTCCGCTCCTTTGTCTGTTTCCACACGCGGTTTCTCCTCACTATTTTTTCTATTTTGTCTGTTTCCGCTGTTTTTACGGTTTTCACTCGTGATTTCCAGTCTATTTTTAGGCTAGTCTCGGGACGATTTTTGGGCAGTTTTCTGTCTGTATTGTGCGTGTTTGTATTGTTGCTGGTCAGGGGGCTATTTTGACGTATGAATGGGCTGTGTCGGTTGTCTTGTTGAAGGGGTCGGTGATGAGGGTTCTTCACGTGTGCATGTGGTGCATGGATAAGGCTTGTTTACGTGAATTTGGTATGTGGGCGTGTTGATTATGTGAGGGGTATTCTCGGCAGTGGGTGAGCTGCGTGTGAGTTTGCTATGTGATGTGCTGAGCAGGGCGTGAAGGGCTTTGATGTTTATTGATGGGGGCTGCCTTGATGCGTGAAAGGCAGTGTCACGGGCAGTGTGTTGATGCTTAAGGAGTAAATGGCGTTGAGTGTTTCAGGTGCTTTGTTTGTTGCGTTCAGTGGGCATGAAGGTAGTGAGCTGAGAAGAGGCAGTTAACGTGATTTGTGGCGAGAGTTGGAGGGCTGTTACGTGAGTATGAGGGGGTTGTGTGCTGTGAAGTGGGCAGTAGGCAGGCGTGAAGAGTGAAGGCAGTGGGGCTGGCGTGTGTTGAACGGCAAAGATAGGGTTGCTACGTGGGCTGTGTTTAGGCGAGGGCAGGCTACATGAGTGGGTTTGTGGCTTTATGGTTCAGTGTGGAGGCTGGTGAAGGCAAGAGGCAGTGAGTTATGTGGCTTTTGAGGGGAGCTTGTTACGTGGCTTACTGGCTGTGTGTTTGTGGCGCAAATGGAGCATGCTTCATGCAGCTTGGGGACGTGAATTGAGGCTATTGGAAGGGGATGTTACACGTGAGTGGGGACAGTAGCGTGAGGTTGAAGATGAGGGGTTGTGGCGTGAGGTTGCATGGTGCCAAGTGGGGCAGTTGAGTGGGTTGAGCGTGAGCCTTGAGTGGGGACGTGATGAAGGGTTATTGCATGAAGGACAAAGGACGTGTGATGGGTGAGGAAGGTCAGTGAGTGAGGCGTGGTTGAGAATGGCGTAGGTGACTTGAGAGATTCTGCGATTAGGGTTTTATTATTGTTATGATTTTTTTGAGAGAGAAAGTTAGTGAAGGTGCGTGAGGGGGGAGAGAGAGGGGAGAGAGCGAGTATCTTGGGTTTCTTCACGTGTGTTCCTAGCTAAAGGAAGAAGGGTTCCCCTGTTTCAAGGGAGGTAAGAGTGGTTTATATAGGCAAAGGGGGGTGTATTCCTTGTTTGAGAATGAGAAGTATTGAAGGATTTATTGGGTAGGCTAATGTGTGGGGTTCGGCTTTGAAAATGGGTGAGAGGCATGTGAGTGGGGACGTGAGGGATTTGCTTTGATTTTTGTTGAAAGTGAAGGAGAGAGAAAGGTAAGGCTATTTAATTGTTGGTTTTGTCTTGTAGTGTTTTGGAAAGTGGAGTGGATTTATTAAATTGGTTGTTGAATTTTCGTGGGTAGTGACGTGAGCATGAATGGTTAATGAGAGCGAATGGGCTAAGGTTTGGGCCGGGGATAAACTTTGAAATAGAGGCTCAACGAGCAAACACGAGGCTAAGCGAGCGAACAAAATCCCACGAGATGTCAATTCTTCACTTCCATTCCGACATCCGTTTCTCGCGACTTCCACGACATAAAAAAGGTAGTGCCTCCGTACGAGGCTCATCATCGAGACTTACTGCAAAAAATGCAGTGCCTACAGTAACCTTAAATTTCGGTTCCGGTTCCGGTTCCGAATCGGAACCGAACCAATTTTTTTTATTTTTCCCTTAAAAAATAAGGAACCGAACCGTGGCCACCTCTACACACAGAGAGTCAATTATGTATAGGCGTGGTAAGAAAGATAGACTGGATAATGGATTGTCATTTCTGTATACTGAGAGAGAAATAGAGGTAGAGGGAGGCTTTTAGGAGCTCAAGCTATATAATGATGAGTCTTAATTAGGTATAATCACCAATGTTCTAAAATGCGTTAGGCGCTAGTCGGGCGACGACCCAACGCCTAGCGCCTAGTCGGGGCCTAGACGATTAATCAAAAATTGAGAATTTCTATAATTAGGTTTAAGATTTGGTATGATTTGGAGAAATTAATCATAGATAAATGTTATTTGAGTAATAGTTAATATTTATAAATGGTTAATTTGATGAGAAACTAACAAAAATAGAAAAAATATTAGATTTTGAAATTATAGTTTATGCTCTAAATTGAGATTTTTTTCAAATTGATGAGTTAGAGAGTTAATTTTATAAAATTAAGGTTTTGAGAGTTGGATTGGGGTGTGAATTCGGGGAAAAACCAAAAAAAGCAATTATTGATTTCTGTGTCGGTCAACGGTTGGTTGGAGCAGTGAAATGTGGTTCCAAGGGAGCCTCATTTGTGTGCAGAGCTAGTTCTTGGTGGTAATAGGAGAAGTCCTGATTTCTCGAGACAAAACAGAAATAGTTACCAAGGCAGGAACAGGCAAAATGAAGCGATGGATAGTTTGGATGATGAATTGAAATGTTAACTTCCAAAAATGGGCCTCTACTACCTCT
>SKCR01017555.1:0-43723 GCA_019454045.1 Zanthoxylum bungeanum | reverse complement strand
TTCTCACCTACAACATCCAATTCAATGTTTCATCAGCACAAATTAATTTGCTCAGAAGGATACATAAATCAAGGGGGTAAATAAAATACTTGAAATCGATTAAGCTGAAACTCTTACCAATTTCCCACTTTCATCAATGGACATAGGGTTTTCAACAACAGCAGTTTGGGTCTGAGAATGGGGCATTAGAAGGAATCCATTAAAAGAAACAGATTCAGTAAGCATCAGATAAGTCAAAACTACAAAAAGTTTCTCATCAGCAAATTCAGTAACTTACCATTGAAGTAGAAGGCAATGTACCAGAGGTAGATGTTCTGTTGGGTCTGTTCGCGGGAATTGGTACCTTCACATTTTCCATCTACAAAGAGGGACACAGAGAGAGTAAGATGGAGCGGAACTGCGGAAGAGAGAAAACAGAACTCGCAAGGGTTTCAGAAGCATACATAAGCAAAACATATATAAGTGCTTTAGCACTTGCTATAAACAGATAGTGAATACAAGGGCAAAGTAATGCAACAAGTACAGCTTAAAAGGGGTGATCCAAGCACTTTTTGTGGGACCAAACTAAAGTACTAAGTAACAAGAAGAATATATTCCATTCAAACATGACCTAATCAAACTAAACTACAGAAATACACAGCCATGATTCCAATTAAGTAATAGCATAAAACATGCTAATAACTTCTTGCTTTATAAAGTATAATGGGCAGCAAAAGATCTGAACAATACATTTTCATCTACAATCTTTGCAATAACTTCACCACCATGCAATGATTTTCTATTTCTAGATTTCTGCTCTTATAGAAAATCCCTAAAATATCACAGAGGTTAAAAAAACCGGAGAGCCAAATTGAAGTGTATATTCAAATGCTAAATAATGATTGTCAATATTAAACATCTTAAATTATACTCACGTAAACATTAGTCACATACTGACAGACAGCACATTTAACTGACAGAGCTCCGAATGGGTAAATAAGCATTGTCCGACAATGGCCACAGTGGATGTGAGCAACCTGGTTGGATGCTGTTTCACAAAAGGTAAAGCAAAAACAAGTCGGTAAGTTGAAGGGCCCAATGAAGTTTTTGAGAAATGAAAGATTGTGACAGATTAAGCAAAAAGAAAGGAAGAATTAGGAATATCTACAAATGCAAAGTAGGAATCTAAAAGAAATGATAAATAATAAGGAAATTATCATTTTCCCATAGTCTTACTCAAAAACTTTTAAAATATACAGTCTTCCACCCAAACTTCAAAAGTTCAATTTCCCACCTAATAATAGACGGTGTTAAGGCCTGTTATTGTTGTTGGCTTAAGGGTTATATTTGTCATTTCGTATGCCACATAAATACAATCCTTTGACATTGTCGTTCCCAGTGAAGAAAAATACAAAGAAAAGTGGTCCTCACCTCTTTGTTTATTCACCCTCCCTCTTTAAAGACTAATTCAATTTGGGTTTTTCAGATTTTCTATATTCAAGTAAGTTCGTTGACTTTTTGTTATCCTATTCTTGTTATGAGAAGAAAACGATTGTCCAATGACTGTGTTGGTGTTGCATGCGAGTAATTTTTCGTAAACCGTAAATGTCAAAATAATTTGGGGTAATATGAAATTGATGATATATATGTAAATTTAGAGGTGGAAATATATTATTTGTTGAGTTGGATTTATTGATTTTAGGTTAGGTTAAAGTTATGGTGTGTCGGGTAAACCTTAAATGTCAGATTTTGGTTTTTTCGGTTGATTTTCCGTTTGTTTTGATTTGCAGCAAAACAATGTTGCCGTTAGAGCTTGTCATTTCGTTCAAAGGTAAAAGACACCCTTTAGGATTGATTGACCTAGATGGATATGGTATAGGGAAGTTGAAGGCTGAGGCATTGAAGATTACAAGTGGGTATGGTTCAGACAGAGAATATCATATTATACTAAACGAGTTGAATCCTGAGAATAAGGTTAAAATTGTGATGGATTCTGATAGTGGTTTGAGATATTTATTTGCGATTTACGGTCGATTACGGGTCATTAGGATTAGGATTTTGCATCATAGTTGAAACCATAGCAACTGCTTGAACACGGCATGACTACATTGACAATATTTTGGCTTCCATTACTTTTCTTGCTTTGTTTAACCCACTGAAATTAGCACTTGAATTGCAACTTGAATGCATTGTGAAGTATGAGTTTATGTAGTCTTTAGTTGGCTACTTGGCTGTATTTAACAACTTATTTTTCAATTCTTTGTGAGGGTTTAAATAGAGCAACTTTAGCGATTTTTGGGCTACAACGTTCAAATCTGATTTTTTTTTTTTTTTTGTTCTATGACAAAGACAGATCTTCAATGAATCATTTGCAATATAGGGGTATTTCAGTCAATACCCATGTCAAACCTTAACAGCCGTCAACACCGTCTATTATTGGGTGGGAAATTGAACCTCAAGTTTGGGTGGAAGACTGTACATTTCAAAAATTTTAAGTAAGACTGAATTTTAACAATTCTTTAGGTGGGAAAATGATAATTTCCCTAAAAAATAAACAGGTAGAAAACCAGTGATAAGAAACAAAAGGTACACACAAGAACTACATCCATTTCCTAAATTTTGCAGAAGTGAATCCACAGCACAAATTTTAAAACAACCAGGGTAGAAACCAATATAAATAGCTTTATCAAAGAGAAAATCGACATTAACACAAAATTAATTGACATCAGTAAATAGCTTCCATGTTCTCTTAGGTAGAATTTGTCAAGCTCCTTATACAGTCACTATTTATGTCGTACAGAGGCAGCAGATACCAACTTAAAAAAATTTCTCGATTTTGAAAATCCTTTAAGAGTTACTGAAAAATGGAGAACTCCATTATGGCATTGGCAAAATTCATTGAATGGGTCACTCATTAAAACAATGGGTCCCCACTTCTAAACTTGTTCGCAGTGGAGAAAATATTTAGGCATGTTTTAAACCTATTAAAGTAAACAACTGATGAATTGCCCCCAAGGGTGTGGCCGAGTGGTTTTCAAATCTCTATTTAGCTTGTCACCCGGGTTCGAATCTTGGGGGAGGTAAGAGGATAAAAAATGAATTTGGGCTTTGCCCACCCCTTATCTTTTAAAAAATAATAATAATAATAATAACTGATGAATTAAGCGCATCTTACAAGTCTGAAAGAGATTTCACATTTCTTGAGAGACTCGATGAAGTTCAAAATTTACGGTACAAGCTTATTCGATATACCTGGTGCAAGATTCACAGTGTGACAACAAGAGCAACTCACACTTGTTGCCCCACGGGTATACGTGAGCAAGGCCCTGCAACCTCCAGATAATAGCTGAGCCATTTCCATTCCTACAGAGGTATTATACAGACTTTGGTGATATATCTATCATTAGATTTAATTATACAATTGTAGAATTAAAGTTCTGTTAGTGTGCATTCCCCGTGTACAATCTGATAACTAGTTCACAGAAACTTTCCTTTTAAAAACAGCAAGGGAGCGAGTAACACAGGAGAAAAAGGAAAACAAAGAAGAAAAAATAAGAAGATTGTGCCAAGATAGAAAGCTGGGGGGGAGGGCGGGGGATTGGAAATAAAGAAAGTGAGAGATAATAAAGTGCACAGAGAGAAGGAGAGAAGCAAGGAAATAAAAAGTTAAAAGCTCTTTAATTATGTCATCTATGGTGGAAATAAGCGATAAAATGGTGAAAATATGGATTACTTTGATAGTTCAGGGCACTATTTTCTACAAGGCGAGCAATTTATCAGGACTTACTGATTGAACCCCAACTAAAACTATTGGCTCTGGCACTGTAAGTGAGAGTTGCTCATAGATGTCAACTAGAACAAATATTAGAAACGTCAAATTTAACCAAGACTGTTCGCATAAGGCGAACATGAATAACTTGCTTTCTCTTCCCTCATCTTCAACAAAAAAACTAAGTTCTCCATCTAATGTTGTCAAAAAGGTAACACTATATACCCAGATTTCTTTCTTGAAAACTTATTGAAAATCTTGATCACATCATGCTATGTGCCTTATAACAGAGAGTGACAGCAACCAAAAAACAGTTCAAGACAATCATGGACAGAAGATGAAGCTCAAAGATTTCAACTGAAACTTAGGACGTGTAGCCTGAATCAGGAATGAAATACACTTTCAAGTCTCAAATACTGAGGATGAAATTAGCCTGCATCGACTAATTTAAAGGGATGTCAAATTAGCACTACTTGGCACTTGTGAAAACGTAAGATAATTTCCTCCATTATCGTTAGTGATCTTTTGAAATATCTAGCCTAGGTAGCTAATCACTAACTAAGCGCTGAAGGAAACACCAAATAAAATGGCAGTATAGCCAGACCGAATGTCTCTCACCATTACCAGAAATCGACAACACCTATTGCAGTAGAGAGGAAAACACACGGAAGAGATTTCCATCCAAACAAACATAATAACCAAAATAAAAAGATTCACAAACAAAATCTTCAAATCATCAAGCATTCAGAGTAGTTAAGCACCCAGAAAACAAAAATAAAAATGTGCAAAGTATTCGAACACAAAAATGCAGAGTGAGCAACTAAAGATACCTGGCATAAGGACAGATGTATTTGTATCACATAGCACACAACAAACATTCGTAGCTCCTCTAGGATAAAGAAGAAGGCTCCTACACCCACTGCACACAAGCTGACTCTGCATAACTGAATATTCATCAAAATTATAAAATGGGACTTCTTTTCAAATAAAAATAATCTAAAATGACAAAAAAATAAAAAAAATAAAAAAATAATAACCATTGCCAACACAGAATTCAAGTTATCAGTATTTTAATTAGCCTAAATATGACCCACAAAGTGATAAAATCAAAATCTTCATCACCTGTTCAAACCAATAATGAATTTTGTAATCATGATGTTAAAAAAGCGTAATTTAGTAATCATAAACAATTCTTGCATTTCAATTCAATTTCTCTCTTGTTATAATTTTTTTTTTAAAGAAAATTAAGAAGAAATTCAGAGACAGGCTGTTGAAAATGCAATTAAAAAGACTCACCTGATGGCCTTTCTAGAGGAATCGAATAAGTTTTCACGCGCAATCAATTAATCTTAAACCTAAATTCAACCCCAGAAAAAAATTCATCAAAACGAATTTAAACCAGGGATTTTTTTCTTTAAAAAAACAAAAAAAAAAAAAAAAAATCATAGAGGTACAAAAATGGCTCTCGGTTTTGCACAACTATAAAATCAAGCAAGTTTATATCAACTCTACTAGACTTAATTACTTTTTAGTCGTGAGAAAAGTTTAATTTTCTTTCTGAGTGTATTATGAGACAATTTTTATTCACATAAATATTATTTTGAGTGTATTAATATATCATTTCAAACTTCTCATGAAAAAGAACCCAAATTACTCATGATCTATTCATTATCATAATTGGATCCCACTTAAATTTGTGCTTCAAAATAGCAAAAAATACATATTTTCCATCAAAATCATAAGATTTAAAATAAGTATCAATTATTCATATGTTTCAATCAAAAAATGGATCAATAATGATCCTTTTAAATCACAATTTATAAAATACTACATATACATTTTTTTATTTAAGAATTTCTCTCAAACTATGACTTTCATAAAGTAAAAATCAGCCTCAAAGTTGCTATATCGCAACAATCACAGTCATACAGTCATATTCATACATACAACTCAGTTACAATGTCAGCCAAATACATAATTCTTAGTCACATTCACATTTTCTCAATCACGATGTCAGTCACATATACATTATTAGTCACATTTCTCAGTTATAATGGTAGTTACAATATCAGTTACAATTACAATGACATTTTACCTACCAAAAATCATGTCCAACCCTTAAAAAATACTATTCACATCACTTTTCACATGAATAGTGACCTAAAAATATATTTGAAGTCAACCCTAAAAATATTCAGTACTCACGTGAACAATGAACGATATTTTCAAAAATAAATTAATGTTGGCGGAGATGGGTAAAATAGATATATAAATACGGTTAAAGTCAACTTAAAACTATACTTTGTATTAAATAGGAAAATCTAGAAAATTAAGACGGTTTATATAACTCATTAGGAGTTTGTCCGTATTAGGAATTAATCAGGGTGGAAATGATTATTTAATAACTCTATATTTAAAACAAGGGAAATTATCAATGAACAGATTGGTGAAAGTACACATCATCTATAAAGAACTCTAAAAATTACATTACCGCACCTATGGTTTTGGTTTAGTATCAATCATCCACTTTTTCCGTTAATGGAGTTAAGAGTATGATGACATCATATGGTTATTTTTATCAAACTGGTTGAATGACAGGAAACAAAATAAAAAAAATAAGTGGTGCAATGGGTCATTTTGCCGTTAACGAGGATATTTTGTCAAACCAAAATAGAAGGTATTGTCGTGTCATTGTCAAAATTCCTTAGAGATGTTCTATATTTCCACCAAACCGGAGGTGGTTCATTGATAATTCCCCATTTATAAATTAATCCCATTTATCAAAAAGATTAAAAAATAATGAATATGGATCCAAGCTATTTTTATTTAGAGTGAGAGAGATAATAAAGTGCACAGAGAGAGAGAGAGACAAGGAAATAAAAAGTTAAAAGCTCTTTAATTATGTGATCAATGGTGGAAATAAGCTATAAAATGGTGAAAACATGGATTACTTTCATAGTTCAGGGCACTATTTTCTACAAGCAGAGCAATTTATCATGACTTATTGATTGAACCCCAACTAAAACTATTGGCTCTGCCACTGTAAGTGAGAGTTGCTCATAGATGTCAACTAGAAAAAATATTAGAAACGTCGAATTTAACCAAGACTGTTCGCATAAGGCGAACATGAATGACTTGCTTTCTCTTCCCTTATCTTCAACAAAACTAAGTTCTCCATCTATTGTTGGCAAAAATTCCAAAAGATCCGTTGGCTCGTTTTCCATGCGGGTTTCTTACACACAGGTTTCTGCCACATCTATTTGGTTACATATACTCACTTCTTCAGGATATTTGATGGCGTTATAGATGTCGAACGTCACTTCTTCCTCACCTACTCTCAGCGTCAATTTTTCTTGTTGCACATCAATCAGAGCCTTCCCAGTTGCCAAGAATGGACGCCTAAGAATCAGAGGGATTTCCTGATTTTCTTCCATATCCAACACCACAAAATCTACTGGAAAGATGAACTTATCCACCTTCACTAACATATCTTCAATGACTCCCCGAGGATAAGTGAGAGATATATCAGCCAACTGCAATGTGATAGTTGTTGGCTTTGCATCACCAAGGTCCAGTTTTCTGAAAAACAGAAAGAGACATCAACTTAATGCTAGCTCCTAGATCATATAGGGTGTAGACGCTGGTTTTCGCCCGAGGTCCACAATTGAGATTTCGTGAAAGGGGGCACTGGCGATCCTGCAAAACAAAGATGTAGAGTGAGCGGGAGTACTGCCACCAGTGTGGTGGGTGCCGGGGGCACTCCGACGCTCAAGTCAGTGAAGGAACTGAGGAAGTAGTAGGAGGAAGGTCAAAGTAAGATACTACCTTGAGCTTCGTAGGGTTCCGTGAGGGCGGTTGATGTGAGATACTGAAAGCTATGGAGAGAATATGGTTGAACTATGAGAGTTTTGGGGGTGTATTTAGCGGTGGACCTGGAGCAAAAAGGTCGAAATTGCCCTTGGCCCATACATAGGGTTTTAGTGAAAGTAGAGCCTCATATATTGCAAGGTATAGTGAAACTCTCAGGGTCCTTAAGCTTTTGGGGCAATATCTTTTGGATAATTACACTGCATTCCTCTGTGAGATTCACTTTTTCAAAGTCCTCCAAATTTCTTTTATTCGACATGATCTCCTTCATAAACTTTACATAATTGGGCTTTTGTTCCAAAGCATCTGTGAATGGAATATTGATATGAATCTTTTTAAAAATGTCTGGAAATTTAGCGAATTAAGCATCCAACTTCTTCTTTTGGAAGTGCTGAGGATACGGAAGAGGTGTCTTAGGAATTTGGGGTTTCACATATGCTAGAGTGGTTTCACTGTGGTTTTTTGTCATCATTGTGTCCCCTTGTGCCTTTACGTTCTTGTTTTAACTGTCTTGGTCATCAGAGGCATTACCGACATGTCTTCCATTCCTAAGGGTGATAGCTTGACATTGTTCCTTAGGGTTTATCTCAGTGTTGCTTGGAAATGCCCCTTTCTGTGGGTTTGTAATAGCGGAGGCAAGCCGGCCAATTTGGACTTCTAATGATTTCATCGTCGCCCCCATATTTCCCATGTGGGTTTCAATATTGTTGAGCCGTGTCTCATTCTTTTCAAACCTCTCTATGGATTTGGCGATAAATGTACTCACGAGGTATTCTAATGATGGTTTCTGCTCTAATATTTTATTGTTGAAACCATGTGGGGGTAGCAAAGCATTCTTTGTGTTGGCATAAGAGAAGTTCTCAGAATGACGAAGTTCAGGATGATAGTAGTTTGATACATGGTTACCTCTATAATTTTTGAAGTTCCTATTATTCACATAGTGTACTTGCTCAAAACTCGGGTCTCCTTCCAATAACAACATATTTACAGTCGCTGCAGATTCAATAGATGGTTGTACTCGTTGATTGGTTAGGGCTGCTATATGAGTCGATAGGGTTGAAACTTGAGCTGTTAATGCAACGAGAGGGTCCACTTCATGTATGCTTGCCACATTGGTCACCATGGTGCGTTCACTTGGACATTCGAAGTTGTTAATGTCGATCTCCTCTAATAGAGTGTAGGCATCCTCAGCTGACTTCTTGAATATAATTCCCACAGCGGCTGCATCAACCATAGTCCTATTTGGACCATTCAGCCCATTATAGAACAACGGAATCTGTACTCAGTCTGCATAATTATGTTGTGGGCATCTTCAGAGTATATCCTTAAAGCGCTCCTATGTTTCGTACAGATTCACAGTCTCCAGCTGCTTAAATATGCTAATCTCCGTTCTCGACTGGGCTGATTTAGCAGAGGGGAAGAGTTTCTCCAGAAATCTTGTGGCCATGTCTTCCCATGTGAGAATGCTCCCCATATGTATGGATTTCATCCAACCCCTCGCTTTGTCCCTCAAGGAAAATGAAAACAATCACAACCTAATTGTCTTTTTGGTTACCCCATTTATTTTAATTGTGTTAGCCATCTCTAAGAACATTCTTAAGTGAATTTTAGGATCCTCTACAGCTGATCCCCCATATTGGTTTTGTTGTACCATGTTGATAAGGGCAGGTTTCAGTTCAAAATTATTAGCATTAATTGGTTGGTACGCAATCCCAGAATAATTATCGTTAATGACGGGTTTAAAGTGGTCTCAGATTGGTACCTGATGCTGGTTGTCTTCTTTATTTTCAGCTGCCATTGTTATCCTTATTAGGGTTGGTGCTCGGAGTGCCAATCCAGATCGTATTTATGTCTGATTCATGAATACGAACAATTTCTTTTTTCCATAATATTACTTACTTAATGGTTGCACCTCTTGTTATTATATATGTATTCGATCTAATTATGATTAGATTGAAACTAAGTTTGATTTAGTGATACATATATATTAGACAAAGACCTCATGATTTACAACGTAGTGTGCAGTTACAACGTAGTTTGTAATTGACATTGGGAAGCGTCACTATAAGTTGGATATTCTCAAATAAAATTCATGGTCAAAGATTTACTGACACGGGTTGATTAGTAAAATCCACTAAGACTATTACATGTCGTATTTCGAGACTTGGTCCAATGGTTTATCCCAATAAACCATGAGTCTTGGGAGACTCATATAGACGTGTAGGTGTTTATTTGATAAACACTGAATGACTCACCGAAGATTTTCTAATAGATGGTACACCAACGTCAATAGGAATCTTCTCAAATCGAGTAGCATAGTGATCCTTCAAATTGAGATACCACTGTTGATATATGAGACATCATCCACACTTTGATGGCAGTCACGTCACCGATCTATTCAGATCAGACCTCGCCTGTTCGTTGGGTGTGGACTGATGCTCATGATATCCTGTGAGTATCAAATAGAATTCGTCAGTCCTGTGTATAGGGCATAGGTATCTTGTACATGTTTGCGATCTAGTAAATCCATGATTGTGGTATACTTCGGAAGCGAGTTCCAAGTGTTATTTAGAGATCGTAAATTTGAAAGTCGACTATATTATACCTTACGCATTTGAGGTTCCTATCTATATCCTCGGTATAATATTGATAGCCTGTGACTGAGGGATTATACGTATGCAATGACCTCGACTTGCATAGTTTAGCGAGATTATCCATGGTCGTCATAATTTACGAGTGGGTGAATTATGGATACGAAATTTGATTCCGTGACGGATAAACCTAAACTTAGAGAGTCTCACAATATGAAGTGTACTCGTTGAGCACTTGGGCAACACGTTATGAATAATACAGATTATTCATAATACTTCACCGGATTAAATGAGTTAATTCGAATCGTTTAAACGGTTAAACGAAAATACATGCATTAGGGGATTTTGGTCAATTAATAATTAATATGTATTTATAATTGATACAAAATTTGATTAGATACATATTAATTATTTTTCAAATGAGATTTTGACACATGTCATTTATATATGTATTTTGTTATTTAGTGTAAATAAAAATACATATATATACTAATAATTGTATTAATTAATTATTTAGATATTTAAATCTTAAATATTTAAATAATTAAATAATATATATATATATATATATATATTATATATATATATATATATATATATATATATTACATAATTGTTATGTAATATGTTTCATTATTATTGGCTACTAATAATATTAAACTTTAAGGTTGAAAAATTCAATTTGATTTTGTCTACTTTAAACATAATGTTTAATTAGATTAAATAATAATTCATTTGTAGTAATTGTTATTGCATATGTTATATTATCATTGGTAACAAGTGGCATGATTTTTTTTAAGCTTGAAGAATTCAAATTGAATTTGAATTCTTTAAATATGATTAAATGAACCAAAATGATCAAATTGCCCCCACGTTAGGTTAAGCCTTGTATATAAAGTGAAAAATTTTCTTTTTTCTTTCCTAAGCTTCCCTTGGTTGAAAATACACCTCCATGAAAGCTCCCAAATTTTTTCTTGAAGAAACTTTAGAGAAAGGAAAGCTTAAGGAAATTAAGAGATTTTGAGATAATCTTCAATATTCTTAAGCTTAGAAAGCTTGTTTCTTGTTCTTGAGCATCTAGAATAGTTTTAGGGTTTCTTTCTTTCTTGGATTTTGGGGCTTTTTTATTTGGAGGATGAATTTGGAGGCTAGATGCATGTGTGAAGTTAGATTGAATAATATTAGTGTAATATTAGTTCAATTTTATCATTTGATGACTTGTTGCCATTCTAGAGTGTTATGATCACTCTTATAACTCCTAGAATTGTTCTTGAGTTCTTCATAGGTGGTGGCTTTGATTGGTGTAAATATTAATATGATTAATGTTGAGAAAATTGGATTTAAAGCATGAAAAATGATATTTTTGGCACCCAGATCAGATTTGGAAATTCTAGAATTTTGGTGATGAAAAATATGTTATTTAAATGTATTGGATGTGTATTGGGCATTGGAATAATTGCCAGAAATTGTTTCGGAGTGAAAATAAGCGAAAAAGGTAAAAACGGTGTTACCGAGTGAGTTTTGGGCTTACCGGGTGACGGCTATCCAAACAATGAATTGGTCACTGTTTGGATAGCCCATGAACTGCCCAAGTACTATTGGGGCTGACCTGGACAGCCCCCATGTGTATTGGTTGGTCGGTTTGGGCAAAAACGTTTTTTATACCATTTTACGGAAAAACGTTTTCATAAAAAGTTTTCGCAATGTTTTCTAAACTATTTATGTTGTTATTTGATAACAAATATAATATGTTTAGGTGAAGTATGAATTAATTATTCATATTGGATATTGAATAATTTATTCAGTAAGTTTAAATTTTTTTTAAAGTTACGATTTCGCCTGAACAGCGCTCTTCCGCCGCGCCTTTGAGAAAACCCCAACAAAATTGGTATAAAAGCGAGTCTAATTCTACATCCATTGTATTTTTCATGCTTGATATATGATATTTAATCCAATTTTATTATTTCCACATGCATGTGAAATTAATTTGATTAATTTTGGATTGTTTGACAATAGGAAAATCCCCGTTAAATAAGACATTAAAGTAACTAGTATTATGAATACTTGTTTCTTGGTCCGCCCTGTCAGTACGGATGTAAATATTTTCTTGATGTTGTAGTTGTATCGTGCTAAAGCTATGCAGTTATGGCTGATGGTAGTTCACTTGCGCCGATAGAACTTATATGATAAGAGACAAATTCAAGTGAAAGTGAAAATCTTGAACGTGCCAAAGCTGTCAGGACTACATCGGTAACTTGAGTTTGTCACTGACAAGTGAAGCCTTGATATGCCTCATGTGAACGTGCCAAATCGATCACAACGAGAAATGATCAGGACCAAAATCAGGAGTTACAGAGAGTGTGATTGACAATGAGTTGTCTATCTGTGAATATACGTAGGCGAGAACGTGCAAAAGCCGTGAGTCGAAATATATTCACAGGGTCCACTTCCCATTATGGAATTCGATTTAATTATTGATTCTCGTTTTTCGTTTGGGATTACGGTATTACGTAAAGTAGTGGGAGGCACTGCTAGGTTAAAAAATTCATAACTAAGGCAGCGTGTAATATTATGAAAATTACCGCTTTTGTTTTCCTTATTCTATTATGTAGATAGAATTAAACTTTTAATCCACTGCATGCATATTTTATATATATGTTTTCTTAATTTCCTTATGGTTTCAGATTTCTAGAATATGTTCTAGATTAAGAGTATGCTTGGATATTGTTAAATTAGTCAAAACCATCGGGAACTGTTGTTCCGATTTTCTTGAAAAATCAATATGGTTATTGACTTATTTACTAAGTCACATTAGGTAATCTAAATAGATATCCGTTTTAGGATATCATTCTGCAGATAATTTCTTTTGCAGTAAGAATTGACGTGAATTAGTTCATGTCTCGAGATTCTTGACCAGCAATAAGAAAACCCCATTAGGTATTTGGTTATCTGATAATGACGTTTCTTGGCTTTAGTGACCTTTAGAGGTAATGTGTCTGACACAGTTTGCTAATCAATTATTTGCAATTGTTGTGAATAGTTGAAGGTAAATTATAAAGCTAAAGAAATAAGATGTGTATAATTGTGTGAAGAGAATATCGATTCTCACAATGCGACAACTATAGGTATTTGATACCAGATCTCCCGTCTAGTTACTTAAAATATTGTTTAATGATTGTTTTGATATTTGATATCAGAACTTGTGACTATTGGATAGCTACTTGTTCTTTATAAACTGTTGTTACATATTTTAATATAACTAGTAGTGTCATTGATGAAGATAAACATTAAGAAAAATATTCGGTTAAGTAAATAACTTAGAACAATATTTTATGAGATTTTATCATTTAAGCATTAGATGTTTATTTCGTATGGTAAAGGATGGTCTGATACGAGATCACACCACATATCTTTATCCATTTAATGAATATTTTATTTGGGAATGTGATTAAATATGATTTAACCAATGATTGTCATTGAAGCATAAGATTTATTAAACTGATACATTATATGTATGTAATTTAATGAATTATAAATTACATTGGATAGTTTTCTTTACTTCGTAACTTAATTAATGAGTTGTCATGACTTAGTTACGTGTTTCTAAAAGAACATATATTGAACGTCTTGAATGGTTCGAGAACTTTCAATATGTTTCTGATGAAATGCAGATATAATATTTTGACTGGTTCAAAGATATTCGATTTGACGTTTTTGAAAACTGTATCTTTAAAATTCATCACGAGTCTTTGAATTTTTCAAAGATTTTGATATGATCAAACATATGAATTTATTACAATTAGTTCTAAGATTATTCAATGAATATAATTCTTACTCAATATTATTCTTCTACGATTCCATCCTGATGGAATTGATCAGTGGGAGAAATTGAATCTTATATGATTTGATTTATTTGATATGGAGTATTACCGAATTAGTTTCAATATTCTTGGGGATATGCTCCAATAACACTAATTCATCCTTTTAATTAAGGATCCATTAGTTTCTACAGTTACGTATATGAAATGTATAGGTAGAAAATTCGAATCTTGAAAAGTTTGAGAATAAAATCTTTCTTTTGTATAATGGTTATATAATTGAAAAGTACTTGCGCCTCAGAGGTACAAGCAAAAGTTTATCATTTATTCTATTTAATAGAATATTGTATTCTATTTGATATAATATTTTTTCTATGATCCCGAGTAATAAAATTATTTTATTACTTAGTGTGTAATATTAGATGTTAACGATTGTAGAAAATACTTGATTTATTTAAGTCAAATGTGAGAGTGATAAAGTATAAATAGAACTACATAATTAATAAGATGAAAAGACCCTTAAACATCTTCCATATAAGTCCAATAGGATGTCAGAATCATTTGTGAAGTATTTGATACTAAATGGTTATGTTATTTTCTTATCGAAGAAAATTATCTTATAACTTATAGTGGGAGCGATACTTGATATCGATTTCGGAAGCTAGCATTAAATAATAGATCTAAGATTGTTCGTAGCTTACTACAATCAAGTTTTTGAACTTGATTAAGCTTTCGTTATGAATCGTTCATCAAATCTACAAATGGTTTCCACAGCGAAAACAGAGTGAGCTTATTAAAGGTTTGACCATTATAGTATGACAGTGAAAAAGGATGAATTAAACAATTAAGGATCTGTTGGTGTGGGACACAGGAACTGGGCGACGCATGCTGTCCCGGGCTCGCGGCCGGTCGGGAGTACGGAGTAGCCACGGGGGACTAAACCGGAGAATAATGGAGTCGCCACCCGGTGTGAACCGGGAAAATGAGATTTAAGGCCGCACTCACCCCTCGCAAGGGAAGACCTCAAACCGTTGGGTTCGGAATGGTCCCTTACTTATGTCACTTGTAATGAAAGGATTTGTGTAATAATTTAATCAAGCTTAAGTAACACTTATTTCCAAGAGTATCATGCTTCTAAATCCATATGCACAAAAATAAAACTTACACCTAAATTTGCATATATTTCACATCTAAGATTGCATGCTTGAAAGTACATCAAAGTAGCAACGAACATACAACTTCATTGGCATATTGTATTCATGGAAACACAAGCACACACTAACCACACAAGCACACATAAAGGCGAATCAAATAATGGCGAACATGTGATTTCATAGACATATCATAAACAAATAGCCATTACATGTCCATGCACAAATAAAAGAGTCAACTAAGTACATAATGCAAAAAGACACTTAAGGATGCAATTAGGCATTGAAGTAAGCATACTATGACGTGGTGCAAAAGAAGATAACTAATATGGACACAAACACACATGTGAGCACTTTTCCAAGTGGTACGTGGAATTATATCCCAAGTACAGACCGCATTACCGTCCATTCGGAATCGGCTACGGAATTTATGTATGGGTTTCCATCCGATATACTACAAGAAATAATACTCAAATGCTATCATAACATGGATATATGAATTATACTACGTTAAGCCAAGACTAAGGTAAATGATGCAATCAATAGATGAAAGACACGGCAAATATCGTGGTAAAGGTAACCTTTTAGGCTTTTCTTCCCCCAAATGGAGAACCTTTTAATCCAACACAATAAGCCCATGCGCCTTTCATTACAATGCGTACAAAGACAATGATAACTATATGAAACTTTGTATACCCGATTGAACACATCTTACATTCAAACGAATATACATCAACCGGCGCGGCAAAGCATCGTGGTAAAGGATTTTAACCCCTCCAAATAGGGGACCTTTAATCCGACTTACTAAGCCCATGCCCTCGATCGCATCATGCATATAAAGAATAAAGATAATAATATCAAACTTAGTATGCTCGATTGGACATATCTTACATCCAACCGAACAAACATCAACCGGCACGGAAAAGCATCGTGGTAAAGGATTTTAACCCCTCCAAATAGGGGACCTTTAATCTGACTTACTAAGCCCATGCGCTCGATTGCGTCATGCATAAACAAGTAACATGCGGAATTCAAATGACGAAAAATAAATAAATCAAAGCAATATAAAATAAAAGAAGGTGCCGTTTACTCAAGCGGTACGTGGAGTTGTATCCCGAGTACAGATCATACTACCGTCCATTCGGAATCGGCTATGAAATTTATGTCCGGGTTTCCATCCGATATACCGCGAGAGTTGACACATCTTTCATTTTATTCCAAGGCCACAACATACAATATTTCGTAATACATGCATATTTATCTACTCAAGGGCCACAACATGCATTTCAACATAACAATCATGTGAACAATACTCAATAAATAATAAAAATAAAACAGAAAATGAATGTGGAAAATACCTCAGGTCTAACCTTTTGTCGACTTTCGGACTTGCGTTTCACGGAGATCGGAAGGGTAAAGCTCCTCAACTTCTCTGGTTCACTGGTTTAGCGTCTTAGCTCACTGTTTTGCTGTTTTGCTTGCTGTTTGGCCTCCGTTTTACTGCTGTTTCCTCTGTATTTTCTGCTCACTGTGTTTGGTAATTTAGGCTACTGTTTTGGGTATTTCGGGGACTGTTTTGGGCTGTGTTTTTGTCTCGGTTTGTTGGCTGATTTTTGGACTGTTTAAAGACTGTTTTAGGTGTTTCGGGGACTGTTTTGGGGGACAGATTGGGCGTGAAAACTGGGCAGAACAGTGGGGTGATTTGCGGTAGTGAAGGAGGAAGTGCAGTTGGGTATTTAGGCATGCAGTGAAGGTGATGCAGAGAGGGCTGTTTGGCGTGAGTTTGAGGGGTTATTGGGGCTATTTCAAGGTCTGTTTTGGCGTGAGTTTGGGGCTGTGAAGGAGGCTAGATGCGGCAATGGGGCTGTGTGTAGGAGTGATGTGCGTGAATGAGGTAGATTGGAGGTGGTGTTTAGGGTAATGCAAGGTCTTAGGGTTTTGATGTCTTGTATCTCTTATGTGAATGAACTAGGCTTTCCTTCTTGTGTATGGGCGTGAATTGTGTGAGATTAGAGATGGGGTTGGCTTTGGTTTTGGGTTGTTTATATAGACAAGAGCTAGGGTTTATCATTGTCTCACAAGGAAGGGATTTTGGCATTAAATAGAGGATTTGATTTGGTGTTGGATAAGGAAATCAATGGATATGATTAGGGGACAAATTTTGGTGAATTAGGAAGGTTGAATATTTGATTGGTGTTAATTAGGCATTTAATTTGTTAGATTAGGAAGTCAATATTTTTAATTGGTTATGATTGATTTTAATTAGGCATAATATTTCTTTAATTTAGTATATAATATTTTGGATTAGGAGTTACAATATTTTAAATTGGTATAATTATATTTTATGTCTTATTTAATTTGGTAAATGACTTAATTAATATTTTATTTAGTTAATATTTAATTTAATAATATTTAATTTAATTTGGGTGTATTTTAGAGGCCATGGGCGTGTGGGCCTAGGTGGGTGTGGGCATGGGCTTTGTCTTGGTAAGCTAGGTGTTGTGTTGGTTTGGTGAGTGGGTTTGGGCCAAGGTTAAATGGTTCTGGGTTTTTTAGGCTAAAGGTGCTTTAAAACGGAGGTCCAACGAGCGAGCTTGGAGCTAAACAAGTGAATAAAAATCTAATGAAACACCGATTCCCTTCCGACGACCGTTTCCCGCAATATCCTTAACTAAAAAGGTAGTGTCTCCAGATGAGACTCATCATAGGGACTCACATGCAAAAATGCAGTGCCTACAGTCACCCCCACTTTAATGGGACTTGTGTAATGTGTAACAGTGACAATCCTATCAAAGTTATGCAATACATTTTCACTTACCTGGCTCGCCAGCTACCACTTGACTTACCATGTGTTGAGTTGAGTTGATTTGGTGGTGAGAGGTACTGCGACCCCTAGTTCATTCCCGACCATGCTCCATTTTTAGAGCGCTATTTTCGGCATCTTTTGTGTGTGTGCTCCATTTTGGAGCGCCATTTTCGGCATCCATTTTCGGCATCTGTTGTGTGTGTGCTCCATTTTGGAACGCCATTTCCGGCATTTGCTGTGTGTGCTCCATTTTAGAACGCCATTTTCGGCCTTTGCTGTGTGTGCTCCATTTTGGAACGCCATTTTCGGCATTTGCTGTGTGTGCTCCATTTTAGAACGTCATTTTCGGCATCTGTTGTGGGTGCTCCATTTTGGAGTGCCATTTTCGGCGTCTGCTATGTGTGCTCCATTTTGGGGTGCCATTTTCGGCATCTGTTGTGGTAGCGATCCATTTCCGAACCGTGCTGTGCGAGAATGTGGCTCATTTTTGAACCGTTATTTGATGAGATGGTCTTTGCCGCTACAAACCTGCGAACACAAAATAAACATTGCATGTATGTGATATGTATGCATGTATGCATGGATATGTATCATATTCCGATGGGTTAGGTATTCCTTGGTCCATTTCCGAACCGTGCTCCATTTTGGAGTGCCACTTTCGGCGAGATGTGAAAGTAGTCCATTTCCGAACCATGTTCCACTTTCGGAGTGCCATTTTCGGCGAGATGTGATAGTAGTCCATTTTCGAACCATGCTCCACTTTCGGAGTGCCATACTCGGCCAAACTGATGCTGATGTGGGCTCGCCCCTTGGACTCGTCCCTAAACAGAAACTGATGTGGGCCTCGGCCCTGTGACTCATCCCCAAACTGAAACTGATGTGGGCCTCAGCCCCTAAACTGATGCTGATACTGATGTGGGCCTCGCCCCAAGCTGATATTGATGTGGGCATCGGCCCTAAACTGATGCTGATGTGGGCCTCGCCCCAAGCTGATACTGATGTGGGCCTCGGCCCTGACTGATACTGATATGGGCCTCAGCCCCAGACTGATACTGATGTGGGCCTCAGCCCTGGGCTGATATTGATGTGGGCCTCGCCCCAAGCTGATACTGATGTGGGCCTCGGCCTTGGGACTCATCCCCAAACTGTAACTGATGGGGCCTCGGCCCTGGGACTCATCCCCAAAACTGAAACTGATGTGGGCCTTGGCCCTAAGCTGATACTGATGTGGGCCTCGGCCCTGGGACTCATCCCCAAACTGATGCTGATGTGGGCCTAAGCCCCTAAACTGATGTTGATAATGTGGGCCTCGCCCCCAAGCTGATACTGATTCATTCTGAAACTGACTGTATTGTTGTTGCTTCCGAAGATTCCCCGTGTTCTAAACATCACTGAATTTCATAGTACCAAGGTTGAATGCTTTTCTCAAATATACTCATGTTGCAGGTTGGAGGGAGAGACTCAGGCAAGTAAACGAAATGAACGTCTTTATTATCATTTAAGAAATGGTTCGAACAGGTAGACCAAATCAATGTCTATATTAAAAATGCAGGATCAAATAAACTAGGAGGAACAACTTCATCATTCGCAGCATTGCCTTCTTTCTTGGCCTACGGTTCTTCACTGTCATCCTCTATCTCCATGTAAGAAGCTTGGTGGTTATTGGTTTGGAGGACAAAAGTTTCGGGCAATCCAGAGTTGATCATGTAGGTGGGTGGTGGAACAGAGTGGTAATTTGGTAGGGGGTTCCAATATGTATTGGGTTGTTCTTTCTCTGGTCGGGTATTTTGTGAGCATCGATGAGGTTATGGATTTCATGCCTAAGGTGGGTGCAGTTGTCAGTTTGTGGCCTCTACTCTGATGGAAGTGACAATACAAGCTTAGGTCAAGGTTAGGTGGTATAGGATCTGGAAGTGGTTTAGGCTCTAAGGAGTCCTTGTCCCTTCAACTTCTCAAGCACCTTAGATAACGACTTCCCCAGGTTAGAGAAATACCGGCTCTTGATGGCAGCAACCTCGGCAGTAGCGGGTTTAGTCTCAGAATGCCCCCAAAAGTTCTTCTATTCTGGCCATAAAACTTTCTGTTTTCAGCCTCATCTTCTTCAATATCCATAACAGTCTCTCTCAACTGTCGGAAATCAGTAATCATGGAGGTCATCCTCCCCAGCTTACCATAAATAGAGGGCTTGGTGCCCTTGATAATCATCTTAATTTGGTCTTTCTCTGAAGGCCGAGTCTTCATTTTCAAAAGCTGGCTTCTCCAGCGATCCACATACTCTTTGAAACTTTCCTCTGGCTTTTGTTTAGTGTTCTCCAAATCACGGAGTGACAAGTCAATCTCTAAGTCTGTAACATATTGCTTCAGAAAAGCATCAGCTAGTTTCTCCAATCTTCCTTAACCTTATTCTCAAGGCTATGATACCAAACCACAGGTGCCCCCTCGAGTGACATCCCAAACAAATTTTGGACCTGGCGCTGTGATAGGCCCACTGAACTCATTACTGAGACATATTGCTGCAGATGGACACTCGGGTCTCCATTCCCATTAAACTTGGCCATGTCGGGCATTTTAAACTGAGCTGGCAGCCGTTCTCCGAAGGTCATTGCCTCATAATCTAACAACTCTTCATGTTTACCCCTCATTTTACGGGTAACTGTTTCAACCTGATCCCGGAGCTTCTGAAATTCTGCCTGAGACCCAATCACTCTGCCTGTTGCATACTCTACCATGTCATCATCAAAAGTGGGGATATCATCCCCCAACCCATTCAGAGGCTCTTCGCGCCTCACATTCTCATAATTCCCCCAGCACGAGGTACAACCATATTTGCCATGGCGGTAGTCAAGGCTTGCAACTGTTCGGTAATCTTGGCGAAATCGTTCTCTAACTGATCCATACGGGATACCTCGTCACCGGATTCACTCATGCCTGTTACTGTTCTTTTAGTGAGTCTTGTCCATTCTCTAACCCAAATGGTATCTATGATGTCTTTCTTGAGACATAGAAGGTGTTAACATGATATATATATATGTATGAGGTGCATGAGATGCATGTAACATATATAACATACTAAATCAACTAAAATTTTCAGACAAAGCCGTTATCATTTTAGAAGCTTTTGGGCTAACTGTCATAGGAGTGAACTTGTAATCCATGCATATTTATCTACTCAATGGCCACAACATACAATATCTCATAATCCATGCATATTTATCTACTCAAGGGCCACAACATGCATTTCATCATAACAATCATGCAAGCAATACTCAATAAATAATACAAATAAAACAGAAAACGAATGTGGAAAAATACCCTCAGGTCTAACCTTTTATGTCGACTTTCGAACTCACGTTTCACGGCCGTCGGAAGGGCTATCACACCGCAACTTTTCTGGTTCACTGGTTTGCATTTTACCTCGCTGTTTCACTGCTCAAGCTACTGTTTTGACTCCGTTTTGCTGCTGTTTCCTCGCGGTTTCGCTGTCGTATTATTGGTCACTGTTTCAGGTGTATATAGGACTGTTTTGGGTATTTTTTGTGGGTTTTAAGTGCATTTTTGTGTGATTATTTAAGGGTTATAAGTGCAGTTTTTATGTTACTGTTTAGGGATTTTTGGGACTGTTTTGAGGGGTAATAGGAGTGCAGTTTTTCGGTACTGCAGGGAGGTTTACGGGGCTGTTGTTTCGGTGATATAGGGAGGCTTATGGGGCTGTGTTTTTGACGTACGAAGGGCTGCTGTATTGGTGTATTTTTCGGTGTGATGTGAGGGAGGCTTATGGGGCTGTGTTTTTCGGTCAAGTAAGGGAGGAGATGAAGAGAAATTTTTTATATTTTTGGTGTAATATGCGTGAATGGAGAGCTTGGAGAGGGGGTTGGAAATTCTTTGCTTCTTTTTTTCTTTGATGGGGTAAATTAGGAGGGGAATGCCTTGGAGAGGTGTGGTTTATATAGAGAAAGGCTAGGGCTTCACCTTGTCTCACAAGGAATAGGATTTGGCATTAAAGGAGGATTTGATTTGGTATCCAACAAGGAAAAGATTAGATTGAGGGGGGACAAATTTGGTTCAAATTAGGAATACAATATATTTGATTGGTTAGGATTAGGCATGTCATCTTTTTAATTTAGTAGTAATAATTTGATTTGTTATGATTGATTTTAATTAGGCATATCATCTTTTTAATTTAGTATGTAATATATTGATTTGTCCAAATTAGGTATGATTATATATTATGTTTTATTTAATTGGTAAATGGCTTAAAATATTTTATTTAATTCAAATACATTATCTAATTAATATTTAATCTAATATTTTATTTAATTTGGGTGATTGGGCGTGTGGGCTTTTGGTTGGGCGTGTGGGCTTGGTTGGTGGGTTGGTTTTGTGTGGACAATGTGTGTGGGCTTGCGGGGGTTTTGGGTCAAGGCAAAGGGGCTTGCGGGGATTTTGGGCCAAGGTTAGGTGATTTGTGAGTGTTTTGGGCCAGGAATAATTTTTAAAATGGAAAACCAACAAGTAACCCGAAGCTAAACCAGTGAACTTAATCCGAATATGAGTCAATTCTTGACTCCTCCCTTCCGACGTCCGTTTCCCGCGGTTCCGCGACTTAAAAGGTAGTGCCTCCAACTGAGACTCATCATTGGGTTTCACATGCAAAAATGCAATGCCTACAGTCGCCCCCACTTTGATGGGACTTGTGCAGTGTGTGACTTTGAACAATCCTATCAAAGTTATGCAATGCATTTTTACTTACCTGGCTCGTCTGCTGCCTCGAGCTGAGTTGGTGCTGCAGTGGACCTCGATCCTGGGACGCATCCAAATAACTGCAACTAACACCGGGGGCACCTCGACCCAATACCGCTGACAATAGGGACCTCGCCCTCAAACTGATGACGTAGTGGGCACCTCGACCCTGGGACGCATCCCGGAACTACAACCGACAATGGGGGCACCTCGACCCTGGGTACCTCGACCCAACACCGCTGACAATAGGGACCTCGCCCTCAAACTGATGATGTAGTGGGCACCTCGACCCTGGGACGCATCCCGGAACTACAACCGACAAGGGGGCACCTCGACCCAACACCGCTGACAAAAGTGGGCCTCGCCCATAAGCTGATACTAATGTGGGCCTCGCCCAAGGCTGCTACTGACGTGGGCTTCGCCCCAAACTGATGTTGATGTGGGCCTCGCCCCCAGACTGATGCTGATGTGGGCCTCGCCCCCAGACTGATACTGATGTGGGCCTCGCCTCTTGGACTCATCCCCAAAACTGAAACTGCGTTGACGCTGTTTGGCTCATTTCTGCCGCTTTCTCTTTTCTTCGAACCTGCGAACACAAAACAAAAACAAACACGGAAAGAATGCAATGTTACGTGTATGCATGAATGATTTTCCTACTCCGTTGGGTTAGGTCTTCTGCCAATTCCCTTGGTGACCGCTCGGTCCTTTCTCCCTCAGGCAAAGTACTGTTTCAATCTGTCCACGTTGATCGGCTCGGTGAACTCGTTTCCTTCCAAGTCTGATAGCTTCACTGCTCCATTTCCCATTACCTTCTGCACTATGTAAGGTCCTTCCCAGTTAGGTCTGAATTTTCCTCTCGGATCTGTCGTCGACGGCCTCGACTGCTTAAGTACCAAATCACCCTTTCTGATCTTGGTGGGGCGTACTTTCTTGTTGAATGCTCGAGCTAGTCTCTTCTGATACAACTGCATGTGATACAAAGACTTCGTTCTCTTCTCATCCAGCAGTGCTAACTGATCAAACCTCTGTGCGGCCCATTCTGGTTCCGGTAATTCTGCCTCTGCTAAAACCCTCATGGACTGTATTTCCACTTCTACTGGCAATACTGCTTCCATTCCATAGACCAAAGAGTAAGGTGTGGCCCATGTTGCTGTTCTTACTGATGTTCTGTACCCCCACAAAGCATACGGTAATTTCTCGGCCCAATCTCTGTAATTTTCTGTCATCTTGGCTAAAATCGTCTTTATGGTCTTGTTGGCTGCCTCAACTGCCCCATTTGCCTGCGGCCTGTACGGTGATGACTTGTGGTGGCCTATCCCATACCTCTGTAACATTGCCTTCGTCTCCCCTTGAAACTAAACTCTGTTGTCTGTCACTACATGATGCGGCATACCATACCGACAAATGAGGTTCTGAGCTATAAACTTTGCCATCTGTTTTGCTGTAACATTAAGGAATGATTCGGCTTCTACCCACTTCGAGAAGTAATCTACTGCCACTACTATGAAGCGATGCCCATTTGATGCATTTGGTCGAATTTCCCCAATCATATCAATCCCCCATGCTGAGAAAGGCCACGGCTCTGACAACCCATGCAACTCTGTGTGCGGCAAGTGATTCAAATTACCATGTGTTTGACAGTCATGACAGTGCTTTACCATATTTGCGCAGTTTGTTTCCATGGTTGACCAATAAAAACCTTGTCTCACTATCTTTCGGGACAGATTCAACCCGTTCATGTGCGAACCACATACCCCGGCGTGTATTTCTTCCATTACATGCTGAGCTGCTTCTTTTCTCAAACACTTCAACTGAATACCGTTTGTTTGCCTCTTGTACAGTTCCCCTTTCAAAGCCAAATACTGGGAAGCTAACTTCTGAATGGCTATTCTGTCTTTTTTGCCTGCCCCTTCCGGGAGTTCCACCATGTTCCAGATACCTCTGAATGTCATAATACCAAGGTTTACCGTCGTCGACCTCAACTTCCAGAATTCTTTCTATCTCATAAACAGGTCTGCTTGCTGTTGTCAGTATCAACGGTCTCATCACTAACTTTTCTGGATTTTCCCAAGTTGCTGCAAGTGTAGCCAATGCATCTGCCATCTGATTCTCCTCTCGGTAAGTGCTGAAACTTACACTCGGGATAACCTGTGCCAATTTTCTGAGGTAAAAAAGGTAAGGTTTCAATCGTTCTTCTTTCAATTCCCATTCTCCTCGCATCTGCTGGACCACCAACATAGAATCTCCGTAGACTTCCACACTCCCGGCCTTCAAGGCTATCAATGCCGTCAAACCAAAAGCACATGCTTCATACTCGGCCATGTTGTTAGTCACTCTGAATGTCAACCTCTTGGCCAAAGGCAAAGTCTCTCCCTCGGGGGTTACTATCACGATTCCAATTCCGGCTCCCTTGTAATTCACTGCTCCGTCAAAATACATCTTCCATCTCTGAACTGTTATTGCTTGGATCTCTTCATCTGGAAATTCAAACTTATACTGATCCCCCTCAACAGGTTGCAATGCCAGAAACTCTGCTACTGCTCGCCCTTTGATCACTTTGGAGGTGAGATACTCAATGTCAAACTCTGTCAACAATACCAACCATCTGCCCAATTTTCCCACTAGTGAAGGCACCGAATGAAGATACTTCAGAGGATTTTCCTTTGCCACTACCTGGATCTTGTATGACTGGAAATAATGCCGCAATTTTCTGGAAGCCCATACCATTGCAAGACAGATCTTCTCAACTTCCTGATATCGAGCCTCATACGGGAGCATCTTCTTACTCAGATAATAGACTGCATGTTCTACCCCTGTCTCATCAGCCTGTACCATCATTGCCCCCAGTGCTTCTGATTCTATAGCCAAATACAAATCAAAGGTCTGCCCGGTCTCGGAGGTTTCAATACAGGAGGCTTTACCAAGTACTCTCTGATTTTGTCGAAGGCTGTCTGACACTGTTCATTCCATCTCACTGGCTGATCTTTTCTCAACAGTTTGAAGATAGGCTCACATACTGATGTCAACTTGGCGATGAACCGACTGATGTACTGAATCTTCCCCAAGAATGCTCTGACTTTTTTTTCTGTCTTCGGTGCAGGCATTTCTGTGATTGCTTTGATTTTCTCAGAATCTACCTCTATTCCGCCCATTCCCACTGTATGACCAAGCAATTTCCCTGATGTCACCCCAAACACACATTTCTTGGGATTTAGCCGCAGGTTGTATCTGTCAACTCTCTGAAGGAACCTTTCCAGTGCTTCGATATGCCCAACTCTTGTCTCTGATTTCACCATCATGTCATCCACATACACCTCAATCTCTTTGTGCATCAAGTCATGGAAAAGTGTAGTGGCCATCCGCTGATAAGTAGCCCCCGCATTCTTAAGCCCAAACGGCATTACCTTGTAACAATAAGTACCCCACTCAGTAACAAATGCAGTCTTATGTTTGTCTTCCTCAGCCATGAGAACCTGATTGTAACCTGAAAATCCATCTGCAAATGAATACATGGCAGATAAAGCCGCACTATCAACCAGAACATCTATATGCGGCAGAGGAAAATCATCTTTCGGACAAGCCTTGTTGAGATCTCTGTAGTCTACACACATTCTGACCTTCCCGTCTTTCTTTGGCACGGCACTATATTAGCCAACCACTCAGGATACTTTACTACTTCCAGGAAACCCACATCTATCTGTTTCTTAACTTCCTCTCTGACTTTCTCAGCCCATTCTGGTCTCATCCGTCAGAGTTTCTGTTTTACTGGCCTCATATTCGGATAAGTTGGTATTGTGTGTTGGGCAATGTTTCTGTCTACCCCAGGCATGTCCTCATAGGACCAAGCAAACACTTTGGCATATCTGACCAACACTTCTTCTAGTTTCTCCCTCTCTTCGGAGGTTACTTCACTTGCAATCAGAATTTCCTTGGGGTTCTCAAGTGTACCCAAGTTAAATGCAGTAGTTCTGGCTGAACTGATGTCAAATATGCTTGATTCGTGCAGAGTAAATGGAAATGACTCAGGCAAGTAAGCAAAAGAAATGTCTTTATTATTGGATAATGCGGAAGTACATTCAAACAAATCAGGAAGGTAAATGTCTTCATCATCTATAGACACTTCTTCCTCTGCAATCAGGTCTTCCTCAGGCTTTTCGTCCTCTCCCAGAGTCAGGCTCTCTAACTTCAGTAGTTCTTCCTCCCAATTCTCTTCTTCTTTCCCCACAATTTCTTCAACTATCAGCTTCTTACCCAACATATCCTGGAAGATCTCAAACCCAGGTACCACAATTCCATTAACTTCCACAGGTTCAGGCTCCCCTTGATATCCTGAAGCTTTCACAAAACACTCCATCAGTTTCAGGCCCTTTTTCTTGACCTTCGGTTTTTCTTCATCAGATTTGTACCCCAAACCTTTCCGAGTAGTCTGTCCTCTGAAATCTGGCAATTTTGAACCTTCACCCGGCTCAAACTTCATTTTTTTCATGATCCTAGCCACCCTAGGATCCACCCATCCTCAAAAGTAGCTGACACCTGAAACCTCGTGAAAGGTTGTATCTCCAAGGCAGCCACGGCATTATCTACCTCAGCCCGGATAGTAACAACTTCTCCCTCATACGGGAACTTGATCATCTGATGTAAAGTGGAAGGCACGCCCCCAAGTTTGTGAAACCAAGGCCTTCCCAACAACAAGGCAAAAGTGGCTGGGATGTCCAGCACTGTAAACTCAACTTCATCTTCAATAGGGCCTACCTTGACCATAGCCACAAAAGTACCCTCGACTCCCCTTTTGCTGTCATCATAAGCCTTAATAGTCATGCTGGAGGGGTCCAAGTCTGTTGCTTTCATACCCAATCTCGCCAGAATTTTCAGCGGGCACACATTGATGGACGAGCCGTCATCCACCATCACACATGAAGTTCTCTTGCCCCTCACCTCGGCCCTGATAAATAGAGGCCTATTATGATTTCTCCCCTCCGCGGGAGTTCATCCTCAGAAAAAGATATCTGCAAAGCTTCTTTCTGAACTGACCCAACAACATTGCAGGGTTGGCGTCTTCCGGTACCACAATCTTGCTCAAGGCCTCAACCATGGCCTGCCTATGCTCCCGAGATGCACATAACAGTTCCCAGATACTCACTTGTGCTCTAGTCTTCCTCAATTGCCTCAGCACTATATCCCCCTCAGTATTTTCTGCAGTCTCAACCACTTCTCTACCATCTGTCAAAACTTCCTTACCCTTCTCCGCCATATCATTGTAAAAATGACCACTGCGCGTCATTCCCCTTACTTCTTCCTCATCACTGCTAGAGAAATCAAGCCAAAAGTTTTTCCCCTGCTCAGTCTCATCTTCACTAGTACTATCCCAGATTCCCAGGCAAAAGGCTTGAGGGTGAAAGGATTTTAGGACAAGGTCTTCTGGGAGGCCAGAATTGATCATATAGGCTGGTGGTGGTACGGCACACACGTTGGGTAAGGGGTTTCTGTGTGTGTCAGGCTGTTCTGTTTCTGGGTCAGGTATTTTCTTGGAGTCTATCAGGTCTTGGATTTCATGGCGGAGTCGGGCGCAATTGTCGGTGTCATGGCCCTTTTGTTGGTGAAAGTGACAGTAAAGGCTTAGGTTATAATGTGATGGTGGGGGATTGGGTAATGGTTTGGCTTCTAGGGGTGACAGAAGTCCTTGTCTCTTCAACTTCTCCAATACTTTGGACAAGGGCCTACCAAGTTGGAGAATCTCCGGTTCCGGATAGCGGCAATCTCAGCAGAAACGGGCTTTGTTCCCGATGTCCCCCAATGGGCCTCCTGTTCAGACCATAGAATTTTCTGTTTTCGGCCTCTTCTTCCTCAATATCCATGACAGTTTCCCTCAACTGCCGAAAATCAGTAATCATGGAGGTCATCCTCCTTAGCTTCCCATAGATGGAGGGCTTGGTGCCCTTGATGATCATTTTAATCTGGTCCTTCTCCGAGGGCCTAGTTTGCATTTTCAACAACTGACCCCTCCACCGGTCCACATACTCCTTAAAACTCTCCTCTGATTTCTGCTTAACATTCTCCAGATCACGGAGTGACAGATCGATCTCTAGGTCAGTGACATACTGCTTCAGGAAAGCATCAGCCAACTCCCTCCAATCTTCCTTCACTTTCTTCTCCAAACTGTGGTACCACACCACGGGAGCTCCCTCGAGCGACATTCCAAACATTTTCTGCACTTGGCGCTGAGATAAGCCAACTGAACTCATGACTGATACAAACTGTCGGAGATGCACCCTTGGATCCCCATTCCCGTTAAACTTAGCCATATCAGGCATCTTGAACTGTGCCGGCAACTGTTCCTCGAAAGTCAGTGTGTCATAATCCAGCAAATCTTCATTCTTACCCCTCATCTTGCGGGTAACTGACTCAACCTGATCCCGAAGTTCTGTAACTCTGCCTGAGACCCAGATACTCTGCCTGTTGCATACTCTGCCATATCATCATCAAAAGTGGGGATATCATCCCCCAACCCATTCGGAGGCTCCTCACGCCTCACATTCTCAGAATTTCCCCCAGCACGGGGCACAGCCATACCAGCCATAGCAGTAGTCAAGGCTTGCAACTGTTCAGTAATCTTGGCGAGACCGTTCTCTAACTGATCCATACGGGATACCTCATTACCGGATTCACTCATGACTGTTACTGTTCTTTTAATGAGCCTTGTTCCTTCTCTAACCCAAACGGTATCTATGATGTCTTTTTGAGACATAGAAGGTGTTAACATGACATATGTATGTATGAGGTGCATGATGCATGTTATATAACATACTAAATCAACTAAAATTTTCAAACAAATCGGCCCGTTATCATTTTAGAAGCTTTTGGGCTAACTTTCATAGGAGTGAACTCGTCCCAGTTTAAATGGCCCAACGAGTACACATCTCATGGCAAGGAGCCCAACTAATTCCAAATGGTAATGTTCCGAACACAATCACAAAGTGGCCCATCATCACTTAGAAGCCTTTGCCCAATCGTCATAAAATACGTTCTTGTCCCAGTTTAAATGGCCCAACAAGCCCATATCCCATGACAAATGGTCCAAATGGATCCAAACGACGATGTTCCCAAACACAAGCATAAAAGAAAGATAATGCAAACATAAAACAATATTTCTACAGAATGGCCCATCAACATTTCAGAAGCTTTGGGCCTAATGGTCATAAGGTACGAACTCGCCCCAGTTTAAATGGCCCAGCAAGTTCGCATTTCTGACAATAGTCCAACTGCATCCAAATGAGGATGGTCCACAAGCACATATTCAAGGAAATAATTGTTACTTTAACCATACAAACCCGGTCTATGGGTGGGTTCGCAAGAGTGTAGACAAAGGCTCTCACCGGCGAAGGATGGCCCACAACTAGGTCTCCCCAATCAAGGGTTCGAGCGACCAAGTGAGCGCACCCTTTTTTATACACTAAGGTACGTGCCAATGAGCTATGGTGTGTGACTGACTGTCAAATGGATTTCCCGTTGTAGATTCCCCAGAGGGAGGGTGGAGCGAGGCTCTCTTAAGTACCCTAGCCTCTTAGGCTCTTATCGCTTGGTGACAGGAATAAACAACGAGTCCTCCAAATTAGTCCATCACAATAGGCTAAGGGTAGATGGCCATATAGGTGCCTTCACAGCTTTTCCTTCTAGGAAGGTAGTGAATGAAGAAAGACACCAAACCATTACCTAGCCTCAAGATGCCCTTGATTAAACCCTCATTTTATCCACTATAGACACGGTCAATTAGAACATAAATCCAAACATTACAAGACAATATTTCGGGGCCGATTCTCTATCCCCAGTGGAGTCGCCAGACTGTGGGACACAGGAACTGGACGACGCATGTTGTTCCAGGCTCACGGCCTAGTGGGAGTACGGAGTAGCCACGGGGACTAAACCGGAGAATAATGGAGTCGCCACCCGGTGTGAACCGGGAAAATGAGATTTAAGGCCGCACTCACCCCTCGCAAGGGAAGACCTCAAACCGTTGGGTTCGGAATGGTCCCTTACTTATGTCACTTGTAATGAAAGGATTTATGTAATAATTTAATCAAGTTTAAGTAACACTTATTTCCAAGAGTATCATGCTTCTAAATTCACATGTACAAGATAAAACTTACACCTAAATTTACATATATTTCACATCTAAGATTGCATGCTTGAAAGTACATCAAAGTAGCAACGAACATACAACTTCATTGGCATATTATATTCACGAAAGACACAGGCACACACACTAACCACACAAGCACACATATGAGCACTTTTCCAAGTGGTACGTGGAATTGTATCCCAAGTACAGACCGCACTACCGTCCATTCGGAATCGGCTACGGAATTTATGTCTGGGTTTCCATCCGATATACCACAAGAAATAATACTCAAATGCTATCATGACATAGATATATGAATTGTAATACGATACGTTGAACCAAGACGAAGGTAAATGATGTAACCAATGGGATAAACATGCTTTTCACTATGATGCGTACAAAGATAAGAATGACTATATGGGATTTCATAATACATGCATGAATGGTATAGTTGGCTTTATGTGAGAGTTGTGAGTGTGTGCGTGTGCGTGAGTGCAAGGGGCTTTCGTATGAGGGTTCAGTTTAGGGTTTTATGCGTGTATGTTCAGTGGGCATGTTTAAGGCAATTGGCGTGAATTGGCTTACGTGAGGCCGTGAGGTGCTATGTGGCGAGAGGCTTGTGCGTGCTGTGAGGCGTGGGCTGGTGTGATGTGTTCTTTGTGCGAAAGAGTGAAGGCTGCTCACGTGGGGAATTATGGCCGTGTTTAGGTGCGTGGGGGCGAGCTGTGTGTGGGGTTTGTGGGTTGTGTTCAGTGGGCGTGAAGGCAGTGAGTTGAGGAGGGGGAGTTATCGTGAGCATGAGGGGACAGTTACGTGCATGGTGAATGGGTTTATAATATGGTGAGTTGCCGAGGGTTCATGGAGTGTAAATGCAGGGGATATGGGTACACCAATGACAATAGGTCGAGCCAAGACAGGGATAAACGATGCAATCAATGGATGAAAGACACGGCAAATATCGTGGTAAAAGTAGCCTTTAGGCTTTTCTTCTCAAATGGAGAACCTTTTAATCCAACACAATAAGCCCATGCGCCTTTCGTTACAATGCATACAAAGATAAAGATAACCATATGAAATTTTTATACCCGATTGAACACATCTTACATTCAACCGAGCATATATCAACCGGCGCGGCAAAGTATCATGGTAAAGGATTTTAACCCTCCAAATAGGGGACCCTTAATCTGACTTACTAAGCCCATGCGCTCGATCATATCATGCATACAAAAATAAAGACAATCATATCAAACTTAGTATGTCCGATTGAACATATCTTATATATCACCGAAACACACATCAACCGGCGCGGCAAAGCATTGTGGTAAAGGATTTTAACCCCTCCAAATAGGGGACCTTTAATCCGACTTACTAAGCCCATGCGCTCGATTGTATCATACATACAAAAATAAAGGCAATCACATCAAACTTAGTATGCCCGATTGAACATATCTTATATCCAACCGAACACACATCAACCGGCGCGGCAAAGCATTGTGGTAAAGGATTTTAACCCCTCCAAATGGGGACCTTTAATCCGACTTACTAAGCCCATGCGCTCGATTGTATCATGCATACAAATAATGTGCGGAATTCAAATGACGAAAAATAAATAAATCAAAGCAATATAAAGCAAAAGAAAGTGTCGTTTACTCAAGCGGTACGTGGAGTTGTATCCCGAGTACAGATCATACTACCGTCCATTCGGAATCGGCTATGAAATTTATGTCCGGGTTTCCATCCGATATACCGCGAGAGTTGACACATCTCTCATTTTATTCCAAAGCCACAACATACAATATCTCATAATCCATGCATATTTATCTACTCAAGGGCCACAACATACAATATCTCATAATCCATGCATATTTATCTACTCAAGGGCCACAACATGCATTTCATCATAACAATCATGCAAGCAATACTCAATAAATAATACAAAAAACAGAAAACGAATGTGGAAAATACCCTCAGGTCTAACCTTTTATGTCGACTTTCGAACTCACGTTTCACGGCCGTCGGAAGGGCTATCACACCGCAACTTTTCTGGTTCACTGGTTTGCGTTTTACCTCGCTGTTTCGCTGCTCAAGCTACTGTTTTGACTCCGTTTTGCTGCTGTTTCCTCGCGGTTTCGCTGTCGTATTATTGGTCACTGTTTCAGGTGTATAGGGACTGTTTTGGGTGTTTTTTGTGGGTTTTAAGTGCAGTTTTTGTGTGATTATTTAAGGGTTATAAGTGCAGTTTTTATGTTACTTTTTAGGGATTTGGGACTGTTTTGAGGGCTAATAGGAGTGCAGTTTTTCGGTACTGCAGGGAGGTTTACGGGGCTGTTGTTTCGGTGATATAGGGAGGTTATGGGGCTGTGTTTTTGACGTGCGAAGGGCTGTGTATTGGTGTATTTTTCGGTGATGTGAGGGAGGCTTATGGGGCTGTGTTTTTCGGTCAAGTAAGGGAAGAGAGATGAAGAGAAATTTGTTATATTTTTGTGTGTAATATGCGTGAATGGAGAGCTTGGAGAGGGGGTTGGAAATTCTTTGCTTCTTTTTTCTTGTGATGGGCGTAAATTAGGAGGGGGGAATGCCTTGGAGAGGTGTGGTTTATATAGAGAAAGGCTAGGGCTTCACCTTGTCTCACAAGGAATAGGATTTGGCATTAAAGGAGGATTTGATTTGGTATCCAACAAGGAAAAGATTAGATTGAGGGGGGACAAATTTGGTTCAAATTAGGAATACAATATATTTGATTGGTTAGGATTAGGCATGGCATCTTTTTAATTTAGTATGTAATATATTTGATTTGTTATGATTGATTTCAATTAGCATATCATCTTTTTTAATTTAGTATGTAATATATTTGATTTGTCCAAATTAGGTATGATTATATATTATGTTTTATTTAATTGGTAAATGGCTTAAAATATTTTATTTATTCAAATACATTATCTAATTAATATTTAATCTAATATTTTATTTAATTTGGGTGATTGGGCGTGTGGGCTTTTGGTTGGGCGTGTGGGCTTGGTTGGTGGGTTTGGTTTGTGTGGACAAGGTGTGTGGCTTGCGGGGGTTTTGGGTCAAGGCAAAGGGCTTGCGGGGATTTTGGGCCAAGGTTAGGTGATTTGTGAGTGTTTTGGGCCAGAATAATTTTTAAAACGGAAAACCAACAAGTAACCCGAAGCTAAACCAGTGAACTTAATCCGAATATGAGTCAATTCTTGACTCCTCCCTTCCGACGTCCGTTTCCCGCGGTTCCCGCGACTTAAAAGGTAGTGCCTCCAACTGAGACTCATCATGGGTTTCACATGAAAAAATGCAATGCCTACAAGTGGGGTGATTTGCGGCAGTGAAGGAGGCAGTGATTGGGGTATTTTAGGCGTGCAGTGAATAGTGAAGTGATGCAGAGATGGCTGTTTGGCGTGAGTTTGAGGGGTTATTGGGCTGTTTCAAGGTCTGTTTAAGCGTGTGAGTTGGGGCTGTGAAGGAGGCTAGATGCGGCAATGGGGCTGTGTGTAGGAGTGATGTGCGTGAATGAGGTAGATTGGAGGTGGTGTTCACGGCAATGCAAGGTCTTAGGGTTTTGATGTCTTGTATCTCTTATGTGAATATTATGTGAATGAACTAGGCTTTCCTTCTTGTGTATGGGCGTGAATTGTGTGAGATTAGAGAGGGGGTTGGCTTTGGTTTGGGTTTTTTATATAGACAAGAGCTAGGGTTTATCCTTGTCTCACAAGGAAGAGATTTTGGCATTAAATAGAGGATTTGATTTGGTGTTGGATAAGGAAATCAATGGATATGATTAGGGGACAAATTTTGGTGAATTAGGAAGGTTGAATATTGATTGGTGTTAATTAGGCATTAATTTGTTAGATTAGGAAGTCAATATTTTTAATTGGTTATGATTGATTTTAATTAGGCATAATATTTCTTTAATTTAGTATATAATATTTTGGATTAAGAAGTTACAATATTTTAATTTGGTATAATTATATTTTATGTCTTATTTAATTTGGTAAATGACTTAATTAATATTTTATTAGTTAATATTTAATTTAATTAATATTTAATTTAATTTGGGTGTATTTTAGAGGCCATGAGCGTGTGGGCCTAGGTGGGTGTGGGCATGGGCTTTGTCTTGGTAAGCTAGGTGTTGTGTTGGTTTGGTGAGTGGGTTTGGGCCAATGTTAAATGGTTCTGGGTTTTTTAGGCTAAAGGTGCTTTAAAACGGAGGTCCAACGAGCGAGCTTGGAGCTAAACAAGTGAATAAAAATCTAATGAAACACCGATTCCCTTCCGACGACCGTTTCCCGCAATTTCCTTAACTAAAAAGGTAGTGTCTCCAGATGAGACTCATCATAGGGACTCACATGCAAAAATGCAGTGCCTACAGTTGGTTAATGTTAATATTAAACTATGTATTTTAGCTAGGAATACAAAGTGGCGTTCTGAATGGTTACTTCGAAAAAGAGATCCATTGTGATTTCTTTGCTAACTCTTCTTTAATAAATATGTTTCCCCTCAATGGATGTTTCCCCTCAATATAAACATTGATGTTTTATTGATCAATCAACTAAGTGACAGTGCTTTATGATAAGAACCTGCCTGGAACAAAGCCAAGCAAACCCCTCCACGTGTTCTAAGCCACAAGAACCGCGAATCGTGATTTTATAAGAACAAAATCATTCCAAGATCAAGTCCAACTCTTAAGGAGCCTTGTCCTTAAGAACCTTTCTTTATTTCTTTGGAGAATCATGTACAGCGATACAGCGCCACAACACTTGCCACACGTTTATTAGCTTTTGTTCCGTAGAACCAAGGAAGAATACACTCCCTCAAGGTGACACAAGTCACTTTGTTTTGTAAAAAGATATATTCTTAGTTAATTCCCAATTACAATGAATAATGCCCCTTTAAATAGGTGGTTAACCCTAATTCTACCCAAATATAATAAAACCCTAGTAAAATAAACCCAATAACACATAAAATACTTTAAAATTTCGTGCATGGGCTTTGTAATATAATTAAAGTTTAGTCCAACACTTAAACAACACATAACCTTAAAAAAATATAAAATATAAAAACTGTAGGGATATATTGCATCCTCATTTTGACCAAGACGAAGTCCGAACTGGACTTTGATATAAGCTACAAGGTTGTAGAGCTATGAGTTCTCTTTCCAATGCAACTTGAATCACCAAAATCGGACATCGGACAAGAAAGTTACGTCCAAAATATGAAGACTGCGCAAATCTCACCCCTACTAATGTACCATTCGGAAATAAAGCCGAAAATAAATCAAGGCAGCCCATGCACGTCCAAAACCCATATCATTCTTGATTTAGATATAATAAAGCCTTCATATAAAGTCTCATGTATGGACCAAACTCCAAAACCCAAAGAATCTTCCAAATCCACCAAAATGGCCTAAATACATCAATCTGACTAAGCCATGCAATCAGCCACAACTTCGAGTTAATTTGGCCCAACAAACAGAGCTAATTCTGGATCACATCACTTTAGATGATCAAACAATCTTCTAGATCGCTTGAATAAAGTTTCAGCTTGTAACTTAACTGTCTTGATTGAGTAATGTCGCCATGTAGATATATTATTAATTATGTTGAGCTTCTTGAAAGCTTTACCATTTTTTGCACGAATGTATATGTTTGCACACTATTTTCATCTCTTCAAGCATATCATATGCAAAATATTATATTAGAGAGAATGCAAAAGCTATATAATGTGTAATTTAGCACAAAATACTTTGCAATGATCCTTCAGGACTCATAAATGATATTTCATATTATAAAGAAAATAATAACTTTTCATAATGATTTTCCTACCTAAAATACTTTAACTTGATAATATTTTTCAAACCATAATTTGAAAGACGTTTTCTCTTCAAGATATTTCATCTTGAATTTTTTTTCTCAAATAAAAATAAAATTCATGAACTGTTCGGGAGTCATTTTCATATTGAAATATTCAATATATGTTTCATAGATTGCAAAACTCATTTTGTAATATCAAGCCACTTGACAAAATGGATATTAGCATATCCTAATAAGTATTTTTTATAATACTTATGCAACATACATATACTACAAGAAAATTACAAATTACCGACCGAATATTCTATCGGTAAAAACAAAATTCAGTCGGTAAATAAGATTACCGACTGACACCGACCGAATTTTTCCGATCGGTATTTGGCTCATTGGTAATAAATTACCAATCGAAATAGGGTCGGTCGATAAAATTACCGATCGAACTTTATTTAGTCGGTAAAATCTAATTTTTTATTTTTTTAAATAAATTAAAATAAATAAATAAATAATTAGTTTTTACCGACCGAATAAAATTCGGTTGATAAACTCATGTGATTTAAAAAAAATTATGGTGCCCACCATGGGTGGGCCACACACTTCGGCCTTAGTACCCACCCAAGGACGGGCCCAAACTAAACCCACATAATCCATATTTTATTCTACAAATTGATACAATTGATGTTTTTATATTAAATAATATTAAATATATGTATTATTTTTTGATTTTTTTAATTTTAATTTTGTTTTTATATTTACCGACCGAATTTCATTTTGGTCGGTATTTAATTTATTTTTTAATTTTAATTTAGTTTTTATTTTTACCGACCGAATATCATGTCTATCGGTAATTTATGTAATTTTACTGACTGAATCTATATTCGGTCGGTATTAGTCTATCTGGAAAAAATGCACGGGAGGGTCTTTACTCAGCATTTAATCGCATCGCTTTAATCTGATACCGAATTTTAAACAATTTTGATAAATTAATAATTGGATTTATGATTTTAAATTTTTTCAAAATTGTCTGATTATAATTCTTAACCTATTTTTAATTTTAATTTTTTTTTTGGGTTGATTGATGGTTTTGCATAAAAAAAGAGAATAATTACTATCAATATCCTTAATTTAATATATTTTTTAAAACTTGCCCACCATAAATTATTTTTTATTTAATAAAATTACTAAAAAAACCGTAGCAATATTGGGCCCGAAAAGCTTAAGCTTGTAGCCCAAAAAGTACCAACATAAGAGTCAGGATCAGAGATTCAAGAAAGTTTCAGTTGCTAGTGGTGGCGTGGTGTTGTTACACAGTACAGAGATCTGATCTTAAAACACACCCAAAAATAAAAAAAAATAAAAAAAATTGACCGATCGAAAGGAAAAGAAATGGCAGCACCGGATCACTTGTTCAATCTGAGAAACAATTTCTACTTGGGAGCTTATCAGGCCGCCATCAACAACAGCGACCTCCCCAATCTCTCCCCAGACGACGTCGTTGAGCGTGACTGCCTCGTCCACCGCTCTTACGTTGCCCTTGGCAGCTACCAGGTCTCATCGCGCTCTAAATTATTATTATTATTATTATTATTATTATTATTATTATTATTATTATTATTATTATTTAATTTCTGATTATTTTTTCTCGATTAAAAAAAAAAAAAACAGCTTGTGATCAGTGAGATCGATGACTCGGCTGCTACTCCTCTCCAAGCCGTGAAGTTGCTTGCTCTCTATCTCTCTAGCCCTGACAACAAGGTTTTTATTTTTGTTTTTAATAGATCTTGAATTTGTGTTATTTTCATTTTTTATAGATTTGATTTTTCGGATTTAAGTTTTGATTTGCTTTGTCTTTAAAATGTGTAAAATTATGATATAATTTTGAGATTCTGGATATAATTAGAATACAATGCATCTGGCTTGTTAAATCAAACAAGTAGTTATTTTATTATTATTTTTTTTTTGTGATTGTTGTGATTCTGGATCTTTGATTGTCAGATCTGTTTTATGCAACGAGTTTAATCTGTATATTTATGTAAATGTTTATATGGTGGAGAGAGCATATATTCATGATTTTAAGCAAAATTCGGTCTTACTCGGTGATGGTTACTTCAGGAATCAACAATTGCGAGTCTAAAGGAGTGGTTGGCAGATCCAGCCATTGGGAGCAATGCTACGTTGCGTTTGATTGCTGGGATCATATTCATGCATGAGGAGGATTATAATGAGGCTCTCAAACACACCAATGCTGGAGGGACTATGGAACTGTGAGTCAAATTTGTTTCTTCATTTGCTAATATTCTGTCCCATACTGTGTTTCCATGCTTATCACATGGTCTTTCTTGTTGCTTGTTTGTTGGCAGAGCAGTATGTTGTAGAAATTGCTATACATATTTTACACTTTTCCAAAGCATTTGATTTTCTTTGGTGTTTCACAACTGAGTTTTTTTGTAATCTTAGGTTTCAATATAGAAATAAAAAGTTATAGATGCTCACTGTAACGATAAGGTCTCAGAAAATTATGGCTAGCTATTTGAAGAGCATCAGGAATTGACAAGCTTAAGTTCTGTTGGGATCTTCTGGCCTCTGATTCATCTGTGCATCTTGAGTCTCCCTTTTCAGTACATTTTCTTGTCACACCCATTTACCTTCAATCTAAAAGTGTGAGTGATCGGATTGGGTGAGACATCTTTGCTGATTGCTTCATTCTGAATTGCGGAAAATCTTTGTGCCTATGCTGGAAGATCTATGGTCATTTGAACATATTCCAAGCTGGCGGAACCAAGTAATGGCTTCGTTTGAATGGTTGGATGTTTTAAAAAGTTCAATTGCAATAATAGCCCAACAATTCTGTTGTGATGTGATGGTTATTACCTGTTTCATTTTTTTAGGCAGCCATGCATGTGGATTTATATTATTATCCCAATCTTACAATAGATTTGGTGTCCCATGTTTTATGTGGCTTCCCTGATTTCCTTTTGGCATTCTGTTGCTTTTGAGTTTTCATTTTCTCGAAAAGGTAATTTAAATTTTCTTCATAAAATGTCTATGGATTCTGATGATGAGTTGTATACCTTTGGTTGCTAAAAGCATTATTCCTTGTTTACAACTTTACATAGTTAATATCTGTAGCCTTTAGGTAAGTTTTCTCTTTCCTTCTCAATTTTGTCCGATGGTGCATCTCTGTTGGTTTCTTGAGGCTGATACATGCTATTCACTTTTTTGCAGACTTGCACTGAATGTCCAAATATTCCTTAAGATGCACAGGTCTGACTATGCTGAGAAACAGCTGAGGGCCATGCAACAGATTGATGAGGATCACACACTAACTCAACTTGCAAATGCTTGGTTGAATTTGGCAGTGGTGTGTGTATTTTCTCTTTTTTGTCGTGGTACATTGTGAAATTTGTGTGTTCTTATACCCTCTTTTGGTTAATCAGGGTGGTTCCAAGATACAGGAAGCGTATCTCATCTTTCAAGATTTCTCTGAGAAGTATCCAATGACAGGGTTGATCTTGAATGGAAAGGCTGTTTGCTGCATGCACATGGTAAACTTTGATGAAGCTGAAGGACTATTGCTTGATGCACTCAACAAGGCAAGTTTTAAACAACAAATGGAATAGTTGTGATTGAGAGCTGTTTAAAACCAGGTTGAGATGGTGTTTGTTTTTAGCTGCTTGGACATAATTCAAGACTCTTAAATGTCATTCAATAAAGCATGTAGGACTACATCATGTTTGCATACCCCGACTTGTTGCAATAACTTGTTATCTATATAGATAGAAAACAGAAAATATCTTAATTATGTTGAACAATGATTGTTGACCGTCAGTGATTATAGCCATTTTTGGTTTCTCTTTTTAATTTTCTATAAATCCTTTCTCTTTCTTGGTTAAATCCAAAATTTCAATGGTCATGGCACTGAAGTCCCTTTTATTTTATATTTTTTGTAGCATTGGCATTCACTAGGCTGAAAGTTCTTTTGAGATTGTGTAATTGACCAACTGTTGTTTACAAAATGACACAGGATGCTAAAGATCCAGAAACACTAGCCAACCTTGTTGTATGCAGTCTTCACCAAGGGAAATCATCTTCACGTTACCTCAAGTAAGCCATCTCTTCATGTCCTCATTTATTTTCCCACTCGTGTACAAGCTTTTAGATATGTAACCGGCTTTCAGATTTAGTTGTCGAATTTTATGTTGATTTAGCCAGGTTAGTAGGATCTGAATGTTCTGAAAGTTTGCCAATTTTCCTATGTTGTGAGAATGTTTTTTATATTGTTTTCTGATTTACCAAAGCTGAGCATATATTGGTTTCTGAATTATCTGGCCAAATTTATGACTTTCTTGCATGTAGTAGTATAATGTGCTTTCTGAGAACATCCCTAAAGGCTATCTCTAGTTCCTTGCTCACTTTTATTATGATGGCTAGAACTCTGTCATTGGCTCGTCTTTTATCAGTACCATTAGTTTCACATTGAGAAATTTTTATATGCAAAATACAGAATATTAGGGAAAAAGAGTTGCCTATTGGACTCTTCCCTGTTAGTGTTCTTCTAATTTACGCATGATTCCGATTAATGAGTGCTTCGACTGATTGATTTGCAGCCAGTTGAAACTTACACATCCAGACCACATGCTTGTCAAACGTGCATCATCTGCAGATGAGAGCTTTGAAAGGGCGGTTCAATCTGTTGCCTGAAATCTAGAGTCGTTTTTCGGGCCAGGAATCCAGGAATTGAATGATGTTACTTACAAGAATATATATGATTGATTTCAAAATTTCTGTTTGTTAGCAAAGAATTCAAATTTAATAGTTTTTGATATATTACTCCTTATTTTTGGATAAGATACGTCGCTATATGTTAAATATTTCAAGAAATTTCATTGATTATGGGTTTTGTGGTGTAGAATATATTTTTTGTGAGTGAAATTTAAGGAACAAAATAAGGCCTAATATAATTGGAAGTAGAAAAGAAATGAATTTCAAAATAGCTTAATGAGAAGGATCATCTAGCTTGCAAAATAAACAGCATAAAATCATTGGTTATATAGTGTCAAGGAATATCTAAGGTTTTTTTTTTTTTTTTTTTTTTTTTTTTTTTTTGGAATCGTTGGAAATCTTGCATCAAATTATTGTTTCTGTCCTTAAACGGAACATGTAAAATTTTCGACTGTTTCATATTCTTATAAGAAATGCACCTCCTGAATTTGAACTTAGGACCTCCTACATAACCAAATCACGCCTATTAAAGACTGCAACACAGGTGAGGTTTGGTTTGATTTAGTTAGAATATAATGAATCTTATACTAAGATCGTGGAAGGAGTGCAAAATCTAAAATTGTATAGAAGAGAGAAACGAAGCAATCATGATTATGAATGAAAGGTTGAGCTATTATCATCTGTTTCAAATACATTGGGGACCTCACTAGAACTAAACCACAATATCATATCAATGTAAAAAAAGAAAAAGAAAAAGGATAAAGGAGCCATATAAAAACTCTTTAATGTTTTAAAAAAGACGTTTAATTTCTTATTTTTAACAGATTTTGTTTGTTTTAACGGTTAGGTGATTAATATGGTTCATTTACATAAGAATAGGGAAAATGAGCCTAACATCTCTAATGTTTGACAAAACTAATCGAAATCCTCATGATATTTAAAAATTAACAAAATCCCATGCTTTTATCAGGTAAAGTTGGCAGAAAATCCCGAATCCCGAATCCCGATCAGGATCTCGTCACATTCGGTTCAGATAGACGTACACAAAATTTAGTTACAGTTTCAAACCGTAACCGAACTGTACGATTGGTGATTCATCCTTGGCTGAACAACAACCACAGCTTTAAACCGAACCATAAATATAATAATAATAATAATAATAATAATAATAATAATAATAATAATAATAATAATAATAATAAATATTATTATTATTATTTTGTAAAATTAGAAAATGTAAAATTAATGTATTTATTGTTTTAGAAAAAAAGAGTTAGTACTTAATTAAGCTGCATACGTATTCTCTTGGGGTGTAGAGGAATCAAAACTCACGTAACTCTATTATATTTTATTTTTAATAATTTACCATATTTATATTTTATTCATCCTCATACGTGGTTCCACGGTCCAGTCTTTGAGCCTTCGGTATTAGTTATGTCTGTGTTATCACACAAATTTTCAAAAAATTTCAGTCGATTTTCTTGTTCACGACGATCCGTCTTACACCAATCGTAAAGATAAGCTTCTAACATCTCCGGTTTCAACCTTGATCTTCTGTCATCAAGAATATTGCCGCCCATACTAAAAGTCTGCTCAATGAATACAGTTGAGACCGGTGCCGCTAATATCTCCCTTACAATCACTAACAGGATTGGAAACAATCTTCGGTATTTTTACCACCATTCAAGGATAAGAAATTGCTCACCTACAAAAGTACTTTGAGGAAACTCGAAATTTATCGTTAGATATGTATTAATTTTTGAATTAGTAGTGGTGGTATTGGTGGACTTAGATTTTTTTACTTTCCTGCATTAACCAACTTTTACTAGCAGGAAGCTTAGATTATTCAGTTGGTGCATCCATGACTTGTATAGGTTCATCTATTTGAATATTATATCTACTTATATAATCATTGTATAAATCAATTAAAGTTCTCCTAACAATATCAAAATTAAGAGATTTGAGAGTAACTGAATATGTGAGAAATTGAGACAGTGAAGAGAATAAATTGTTTGTAATTTTAGAAAATGAATTAATGAGGTATTTATAGTTTTTTTTTTGATTTTTTTTATGATGCCTAAAATACCCCCAAAATATAGTTGTTAGGAGGGTTAATTTAGGAATTTTTTTTATCATTTTATATTATTAATATTATTTAAAAATTTAAAAAAATAAAAGAGCCTTGAGCCTAATGGCTCTTTTCAATAAAGCCTAACCGTTCAACCATAAAAGCTAACAGTTGAAACCATAACTGTTATGGTTACAGTTTCAATCGAACTAACCACCCAAACTGATGGTTCCGTTACGGTTTACGGTTCAGTTGGCTAGCCAATTGTTTAAGG
>SKCR01017554.1:0-44225 GCA_019454045.1 Zanthoxylum bungeanum | reverse complement strand
GCATTTTTGTCGGTTTTGCCCCAAATTGCCTCCAGTGCTGTCCAAACTTTATTTATCTGCAAAATAACAATAAAACACATCAAAATGTTCATAAATCTCGAGAAACAATACAAAACTTAGGTCAAATGAGTGAGAAATAGTGATATAAATACCACTCATCAGTATGATGTCTATCCAAGTGCATGTTCATATTGACATAGCCGCTAGTAAATTTGTAAGATACGCCATAATAGTTGCATATTGCTCTTGGACCTTCATTTTCAGTCTCAACTAAATGAAAATGAATTTTGAAAATATCAGAGGATCGAAACTTAACTTATTTTCTCCGTGTATCGATATTTTTGTCGCTCTCTTGGGTTAGCACAATGGACAAGGTGTTCTCAGATGAGCTTGCCATTTTTTATTAATATTGAAGAATGTGAGAATTGAGAATGAGAAATTGAACATTACAAAATTGAGAATGAGAGAATTAAAGAAATTGAGAGAATTGAGAATTGGTGTGTTGAAAAAATAAAGAATGACCTCTTATTTATACATTTTTGGATTATTTCGTGATACCTAAAATGCCTCTAAAACTAGTTGTTATTAATGTTATTAAGGGTAATTTAGTAATAAATTTAAAAAAAATAAAAATAAATTTGGACAATGAGTCGTTTGTTGGACAATTATGACCCATAGCGTCACTATTTGTACAGATCATGGTGTTGTTGTACAAATTAACTATGTGACAAAGGAGATTGCACTCTTATCATTTGTGATTAGATCACCTAGATATATAAATGTTGAGTGGTGCTTGTGATTTGTTCCTGGACGGAGAATGATATGAGACAGTATCAGTCCAAAGAATAAATCATTGAATATCCCTAGTCAGAGTATTATCGAGATGGGACATCGATAAATACGTAAAAGACTAGTATTACACTTGTGCGCGTTGTGAGGGAACAACATCATAGTTCTCATATATTTCGGTATAGGATACTCATGTAAGTGTAATAGGAGGTTGTGTTTTACCGATGGTAAGGGAAACAACTTCGCTCTGGATAAGACCCCCTCAGAATTCCATTGGTAGTATGACTATGTGTCTATGGAAGTCCGAAATCAGGGTAGGTGTATTTGGTCTTAACCTGAGACTTGCACTGCTAATACATATGACAATCAATATACTTTGGTTGAGGTCGTCCAGGGCTTTAACTGGTTTCTGTGTACGCCACATCTGGGTATATCGAGAATCGTAGTGTGTTGGGTGTGATGTCAAGACGGAAGTGTCACTCCAGTCATATGGAGATGATGGTCGCGTAGGATACGGGACTGGTTCTCTTAAATGCTGCGCAGCTATCGGGATATTATGACTAGGTCATGTATATTCGATTATAGAGACTAGTCGCCAGACATCCGATATGTGCTTCGTACGGGGCATACACAATTCCAGCCCCAGGCCTAGCACGTGATCATTGGATACTGGACAGAAATACGCAATACTACGGTATACTACGCTTGATACAGATCCTTTATTCCTTTAAGGATGTTTCCGGAGAATTGGGGAGGCATGGCGCTTTGCTAGAGGCCAACCTTGTCTTGTAATTCGGTATAAAACGTGGTACGAGACGGTACTTACGTGTTCGGATAGTCCGACGACCGAATTTACTGCCAACATATCCGGGGATCTCATGGGTCGCTTCCCAAAGATTCACCGATGACGTATAACTCGCACTCTAAATTAATCTTGGATTAAATAGAAGAGAGAGAAAATTAATCTGGATTAATTACGGAGATATTTTATCTGGGATAAAAATCCTTTAAAGAGAGATAACGGTTAATTTGGAATTAATCGAGAAATTAATATATTTGATATATTAAACGAAATTAGATTTCGACGCGGAATTAAAATTAGATTTTAATTCGGGCAAGCGAATTAATTTAGAATTAATTCGTTAGCGACGTGAATAGTGACTTCGCTAGGCATAATCATTTAATTGCGACGCAACGGAAAATTCGCTAATTAGGAATTAGCGAACCCGAGCCCGAGAGTATTTGCGAGCGCATTCGCATTTTGAATTATAGTGCGGCACGTCAAATCGCTAGTCGCATCAAGCGTCAAATCACAAGTCACTTTGAGTGATGTGACATGACAAGTTGATGGATTGTGTGATGTGGGTGGTTGGAGGTTTTAATGGTTTGACTTATTAAAGCCAAATTCAAATGAAATTCATTTGAAATCCAAATGTGTGTATATATTAAATAATAAGAAAACCAAACACACAATCTTCTCTCTCTTTTCTCTCCTCACACACACGCCCAAGGGGCTGTGAAATAGCTCACTGGTTTCCTCCAAAAAACGTGAGTTGGGAAGTATAGAGTTGGGTTTTTGTGCTACCACACTACGAGATATGCGAAGGTGATAGGGAAAGCCACCCATGAGCCGGGAACTGTTCGATGAAGCTTGGAGCTTGACGAAGGAGCCAAAACGAAACCAAAACAGTGAGCACACCCACTACAGTTCACGCCACTGTCAAGGAGCAGAATCTGAAATTTTGTTACTTGCCGCGTCGCTCAACCGATCGATGTAAGTATTCTGCAACTTCGTCGATGTGTATTCGCAATGTTTTCATGCTTATATTGATCTTGGGACCTAATTAGAAACCAACAATGGCATCAAGAGCCTAGGTTTGAGCATAAAAATATTTAGGGCTTAAAATTGGGTAAATTGATTTTGAGCATGATTTGGTTAAATTGTTGATTGAGCATGTTTAAATGATGTTTAATTAAAGATTGATTGGATCAATTTGTTGAAAATGAGTTTGGAACAATTTTCCCAAAAAATGTTACCTTGGCCGAATGTATAGGGTTCATGTGGAATCTTGGAATTTTTTGATTTTGATTCATTGGATGAGTTAGAATCATGATGGATAATGTTAATTTGAAATTAATTGGATTAAATTTTGAATTGAACAAAAATCCCCAATTCCTTATGTGGCCGAATGGTATAGCCCTATTTTAGTCTTGTATTTTGATTTTTTGGACATTGGATGTGATGGAAATCATTCGGGATAAGGATTTAATATCGATTGTGAAATTAATTGGATTGAATTCGAATCGGATAAAAAAGTCTCTCCTTGGCCGAGACACTTTAAGCATGTGTATGGGTTTGATTTTTCATTAATGTGTTGGACATGTGATGATGATGATGAACATGATTAATTAAGCCAATTTGATGTTTTGGAAATATTGATTTGGGTGATTAATCATGATATGCACTTTAGGTAATTAAATTGTGAAATTGGATTTATGTAATTTAATTAATTGGGCCTTCAAATTGGATTTGGGCTTATTATGTTGTAATTGGGCTTGTTGGGCTTTGTTGTACAAAGTTGGGTTTAGGCAAAATTGGTTGGATCCAATTGGGCCCAAAACCGCCTCCATAAAGCCCAAATGCGACTTAATGAACCTTTAAAGTTTAATTGGGCCTAATGGGCCAAGATTGATTTATGGGCTTATGGGGTAACTCCCGGATTGGGCTTTGGTTTTCGATTTGACCCGAGTTGACCAAAACTCCACGCCTCAAGAAATTAATTAAAAGCCCATTGGACTTTAATTAAATTGACGTTGGACGTTAAATCGGGCTTTGAGACCCATTGCGATTAAATTTGGAATTTAAGTCGTAAAAGTTCATTATTAAAGTGTAGTGTTTAATTTGGAATTAAATATGCGAATTAGAATTGAATACATTCGTACTTTGAGTACTTATTCGCAAAACGAGTTTGACTCGAGCAAAATCAAATCGTTGTTTGAACATTCGATGGTCACTAATTATCAGATTAATTAATTTGATTAGATTGATCGATAACATGCTTGTGTGAATACATGGTTGCGATGCATGAATAATGTATATCGGATGGATATTAGATGGGTGGGACAATTTTAGAAATTGTTGTAATAAATTCGATTTTTTAATTGGACCTGCGTGTCCAGCCTTATTACCTCTCATTTATTTGTATTCTCTTCTCACCTATTCCCCTCAATGTAAATGAGGTTTCTTTAGAAGTGTAGTGTAACGGGTAGAAGTGATACTTGTGCTAGCGGGAGAGAGAAATGGAGAGATTTGATCTAGGATCAATGTTAAGTATCCATCCGCATATCATTATTATTTTTCATATACGCTTTATTATGTGTTTAGAATGCATGTTTAAGGGTGTATGATGATGAGACCTTAACAAAGATAATAAATTGGTTGCCAATTTGCACGCGAAAAACCCTCGCTCAATATTAAGCGTTTTTCCTTTCACTCAAGATCCGAGACGGCAATGGTTTGTTGGCCAAAGTCAAGGCATTTGTCTGTGAAAGATGTGTTTGAATCACGAGAGCTTTATTACATGTCAGTGTCTTGTCCAAGTTGTGATTTGTTGGCCAAAATAAAGACCATTTCTTGTCCATCGACATTGATTACGAAGCTTTCCATGGTCAATGGGTCGCGCTTGACTAGGATCACTAAGTTTGTTGTGCCAAAGCCAAGGCTTAGTTGATTCAAAGGAAAAATGTTAGGTAATACATTGGATGTATTGGCATATATAAGATATATGTTTCGGACTTGGATGTCCCCCTACCGGATCTAGGAATTGGATTGGATCCAATCGATCTTAGAGATCTACCTAGTTAATTATCATACAATTTGTTGGCCAAAGTCAAGATTGTGTGATATTTAACGGGATCCTAGCCCACTAGGAAATGCGGTTTCCCGAGTACTCGACAGAGGGTTAGAGGCACGTCGAAAAATAGTGGGAGGCAAGAATTGAATTTGCAATATTCGTTCAATTACTCGCTATAATCGCTCAAATAATATCATTCGTCAAACGTATTAAATGTTAGTTGGACTAATATTTAAATTGTTGTTTTAATAAATAGTTGGACTATATATTCAAACTATTCATTTATATTTGATTATATAATTGGATTATAATAATCAATATATTTGATTTAATTAATTATAGTTGATTAATATAGTTGAACTATAATAATCATTATATTTAATAGTACCTAATTAATTGATTAATAGTTAGACTATTAAAATCAAGATAAAATTGAAAGACTGTCATTTAAAACATAATCCTAGGGAAAATGTATTTAAATGGTTTAATTTTCAAATTGGGAATAAAATTTCAGGATGGTCCTGAAAAATGATAATTTATTTTATTTGATAAAATAATATATTATGCCTAAGCCTGGAGTTAAGTAAATAGTGGGGCATAATCTTTGGAAGATTATGTGATGATAACTTTAGTGCTTAATCCATTATATTTACCACAGTAGACTCCTTAATTTCTGAATCAGAACTAAGGATTAGATCCTTAAAGTATGATGAAGAAATTGAAGGATCTTCATAAATCTATGTTTAGATTTTAGAAGTACTAAATTGCGAAAGTTAACTCTTGGAGGGTTAATGACTATTCTCAAGGAGATAAAGTCAAACTTTGCAATTAGGCAAGTAGCGCAAGGCGCACCTTACTTCGATATTCTAGAAACCCGAGCCTTGGCCAAAGGCTTCTGGAATGTTGAAAAGGGCAAATGTTAATCATTATAGTCTTCTGGGAAGATAAAGGACATATCCCAAAATGTCTGACTAAATGTGGCAAACGGGATCGCGGAAGCGTGACTGCCGTTTGGACAAAGCAGACATGAAGGAATTGAAGACGAGCAAGGCTCGGACTTCAAATATGTTTGTCAACATTATGTTCACTACTAGTATTGAAATTGGATTTTAGATACTTAGTGTGGTACATAAATATGTATTGATGTTCAGAATCTATTTTGAACAGGATACTGACTTCAACTGAGATTTTATCTGTAATTTGGAAACGGGACGAAAGTCACTGTTTTAACCGCAGAAACCTAAGTTTAGGAAGTACCTTCGGGTGCGTACTTATATTAGGAAGCTGTTATAATGTAACTAGTTTGACTAGATACATTATCTCTATATCAGTGTTTAACCCGCTGCGGGTGAACCTTTATATTCTAGAACACTAAAGTGCTTTATTATATAAGGATGATATTGAGATAAACACATTAGATGTGAAATAACAGAATTTATATTTGGAATATAAATAAAATCTCAAATATATATATGACAAATAAATAGCTCGTACTAATTTGATCAGAAGAAATTAATTGTGGCAATGTTGTCTAGGACACATTAAACAAAAATCGTATATCCGCACTTTTGAAGAGCGGGTATCGGGAATAATTTGACTCCATTCAAATAAAGTCTACGAATCTAGTTTATTGGGCAATATGCCTAAAACACTATTTACTTGGTAAAAGTGTAAATGCCACTGATCTGTTAGCCCTAATTCATAATGAAACAAGTGGGCCCATGTCTAGCTAGGCTAGATGTGGATATGAATATTTCGTGACCTGTACGGATGTGGCATCGCGTTATGGTTATGTGTTTTTTTTGAAGAACATAAATCGAAAACTTTTACAGTTTTTTCACGAAATAGACAAACAGATCGGCTAAAGTATTAGACCGTCACGGTAAGACCGTAATGGAAATACTTAAGCAATAAGTTTCTAAAATACTTGAAAGAGTAAAGTATTCTTTCAAACGAGGACTCCTCCCGGAACACGTCAAGTGACAGTGTGTCCGAACTGAGTAACCGAATTTTATTCGACATAATTAAGGTTAATCATGAGTCGCTCTGAGCTACCATTTCCTTCAACGGATAAGCATTACAGTGCAAGAACTTATTTAGAATAAGGTTCCATTAAAATCTGTTTGACAGATTTCATATTAGATATGAACATGAAAGAAACTGGGTTTCACATTCCTGATAATTTGGGTATGCTGGGCATATGTTTGGATGATACCAAACTAGAACCCAAATTGGATAAGTTCCGAATTGTAGGTTATCCTAGGGATACCATAAGTATTGTACTTATACAACTCACAAGAGAACAATTAGATTGTTGCTCACCATGCGGTTTTCCTAAGAGGAATACCGATATGCAGTGGTAAGTGAAAGGATAGTAAAACTCGATGAAAATCGGAGTAATATTATTCCAGGCATCGAATCCTAATGGAACACAAATAGTTCATCAAGGATGAAACTATACCATTAATCTTCGTATACACAAAAACCGCGTATGTCGGAGAGAGTCAGAAAACAACCTAGCGTATGGGTTTCTGATCTCACCTCGTGAAGATGTTAATCTTTTGAGGTATACCAACTGACAACGTATGAGGAAGTGATACAAGGTATCGACTCCCTATTATGACAAAATGTCATGAGTCTAAATTGGATTCCATGTATATCAACCAAGTTTGGATACTAGTTGATGTACCGCAAGGCATTGTGCCTATTGGTACTATAAGTCTTCAAGGAAGACATACATGGATAATGCTTGCTAAAGCTACATATTTCATTTATCAAATATGTCAGCTTAACGGGAAAATCGCTTTCCTTAAAAGGAAACGTTTAGGAGGATGTTTACAACATCTTGATGGTTTTGTCGTAACAAAACTAGCAAACAAGATTTGCGGGTTATTCGATCCATGTTTGGATTGAAGCAAGCATTGGTTCTTGGAATTATCGTTTTGATGTAATCATAATGGAGTATGATTTAATTCAAAACGAAAAGATTCTTGTGTATATAAGAGGGTTAGTGGGAGCGCACTGACAGTGGATGTCCTAAATAATAATGATAATATGTCATTTCTTGGAAATGATATTCCCATAAAACCTATCGGTGAAAGCTTGGCTTTCGAGAAAACTCTCCGAGAAATCGTACATTGAAAAATGTACGCAACCTGGTGTCTCATACGCTTTGAGCATATGGATTCACAAACAGGCCAATCCAAGTGATAGTCACAGGATTGATGCTAAGAACATCCGTTAGTATCTTAGAGAACTAAGGATGATGTCTTAGTCTATGGAGCAGGAGAACTTGAAGTGACAGGGATCACTGTAGCAAGTTTCCTAAACCGATAAAACGACTATAAGTCGCAAACGGTACTATACAGTTTGAATAACGGTAAAGTGAGCTGGAAATCTTCCAAGCAAGATACTGTTACCGAATAAACAACAAATGCGGGTTATTGCTGCAGCTGAGGCGGCAATAAAAGCCTTCTGGGTCGATAATAAATTTAATTAGATTAGATATAATTTTGTTAGCAGCTAAGCTAGGCTTGAGCACATGCTAAAGAATTAATGGTCTCATCAACGATCCAGATACATACTTCGATATTCATCTGATTCGTTCGGATCATACATCGTGGCGATGTGATGATCGTATAAATCGCATCAGACGATAATCATGTAAATCCGCTAACGAAAACCTTTTCTCAGTAATTTGAGCCAACCGTACATAGTTTGGGTGTCAAGCACTCGAGTGACTGGCAATTGGCCAAGTGGGAGATTGTTGGAAAATTATGACCCATAGCTTCACTATTTGTACAGATCATGGTGTTGTTGTACAAATTAACTATGTGACAAAGGAGATTGCACTCTTATCATTTGTGATTAGATCACCTAGATATATAAATGATGAGTGGTCCTTGTGATTTGTTCCTGGACGGAGAATGATATGAGACAGTATCAGTCCACGAAGGATAAATCATTAAATATCCCTAGTCAGAGTATTATCGAGATGGGACATCGATAAATATGTAAAAGACTAGTATTACACTTGTGCGCATTGTGAGGGCACAACAACATAGTTCTCATATATTTGGGTATAGAATACTCATGCAAGTGTAATAGGAGATTGTGTTTTACCGATGGTACGGGAAACAGCTTCGCTCTAGATAAGATCCCCTCGGAATTCCATTGGTAGTATGACTATGTGTCTATGGAAGTCTGAAATCAGGGTAGGTGTATTTGGTCTTAACCTGAGACTTGCACCGCTAATACATACGACAATCAATATACTTTGGTTGAGGTCGTCCAGGGCTTTAACCGGTTTCTGTGTACGCCGATTCTGGGTATATCGAGAATCGTAGTGTGTTGGGTGTGATGTCAAGACGGAAGTGTCACTCCCGTCATATGGAGATGATGTTCACGTAGGATACGGGTGTAGGCATTGCATTTTTGCGTGTGAAACCCGATGATAAGTCTCAGTTGGAGGCACTACCTTTTTAGTTAAGGATATTTCGGGAAACGGTCGTCGGAAGGGAATCGGTATTTCGTTAGATCCTTGTTCACTTATTTAGCGTCAAGCTCACTTGTTGGACCTCCGTTTAGATCACCTTTGGCCCAGGAAAAATTAACCAAAACCCATTTAATCTAGCCCATACACGCCTAACCCACTAACCAAGCCAAACCAAGCCCACACCACATTAGGCCCACACGCCCATCACCCAAATTAAATAAATATTAAATTAAATATTAATTAGATAATGTAATTGAATTAAATAAAATAATTAAACCATTTACCAATTAAATAAACATAAAATATAATCATACCTAATTTAGATAAATCAAATATATTAACTTCCTAACTAAACAAAATCACATACTAAATTTAAAAGATGTTATGCCTAATTAAATCACTCATAGCCAATTTAAATATATTGACTTCCTAATCTAAACCAATCTTGTCTCCATCAAATCCATTGCTTTTCTTCTTAGACACTAAATCAAATCCCTTCCTTGTGAGACAAGGAGTAGCCTTAGCCCTTCTCTATATAAACAACCCCTAACCAAGACATGCACTCCCCTAGCTCATACACATAACACACACGCAAATTACTGCAAGAAACCCTAGACATTACACGCAAATCACACCAAGAAAGAAGCAACAAAATTTCTCTCCATCTCCTCCACTCTCACCACCGAATACCCATCCCTTAGACAGCCCCATTTGCCGCATCTTTAGCCACCTTTCACAGCCCTAATCCACACCAAAATAAGCCTCAAATACAGTCCTAAATTCGCACAAAACAGCCCCACACACTGCCCCCCACTGCACACTAAAACAGTCATAATTGACGCCATTACTGCCCCAAAAAACCTGACCTGAAACAGCCCATGTACTGTACGCCTAAATCACTCCGAACAGTAGCCCAAATCCACTTAAAATAGTCCCTAAAATCCTTAAAACAGTAACATAAAAAACTGCACTTATAATCCCTAAAATAATCACAAAAACTGCACTTAAAACCTTTAGAAAACACCCAAAACAGTCCGTTGAAACATCAAAATAGTGGCCTGAACAGTGAGCAGAAAATATAGAGGAAACGGCAGCAAAACAGAGGCCAAACAGCAAGCAAAACAGCAAAACAGTGAGCTAAGACGCTAAACTAGTGAACCGGAGAAGTTGAGGAGCTTTACCCTTCCGATCCCCGTGAAACGCAAGTCCGAAGGTCGGCAAAAAAGGTTAGACCTGAGGGTATTTTCCACATTCATTTTCTGTTTTATTTTTATTATTTATTGAGTATTGTTCGCATGATTGTTATGTTAAAATGCATGTTGTGGCCCTTGAGTAGATAAATATGCATGTATTACGAAATATTGTATGTTGTGGCCTTGGAATAAAATGAAAGATGTGTCAACTCTCGTGGTATATCGGATGGAAACCCAGACATAAATTTTATAGCCGACTCCGAATGGACGGTGGTATGATCTGTACTCGGGATACAACTCCACGTACCGCTTGAGTAAACGGCACCTTCTTTTGTTTTAAATTGCTTTGATTTATTTATTTTTCGTCGTTTGAATTCCGCATGTTACTTGTTTATGCTTGATGCAATCGAGCGCATGGGCTTAGTAAGTCGGATTAAAGGTCCCCTATTTGGAGGGGTTAAAACCCTTTACCACGATGTTTTGCCTCGCCGGTTGATGTGTGTTCGATTGAATGTAAGATATGTTCAATCGGGCATACTAAGTTTGATATTATTGTCTTTATTTTTGTATGCATGATGCGATCGAGTGCATGGGCTTAGTAAGTCAGATTAAAGGTCCCCTATTTGGAGGGGTTAAAACCCTTTACCACGATGTTTTGCCTCGCCGGTTGATGTGTGTTCGATTGAATGTAAGATATGTTCAATCGGGCATACTAAGTTTGATATTATTGTCTTTATTTTTGTATGCATGATGCGATCGAGTGCATGGGCTTAGTAAGTCAGATTAAAGGTCCCCTATTTGGAGGGGTTAAAATCCTTTACCACGATGCTTTGCCGCGCCGGTTGATGTGTGTTCGGTTGGATGTAAGATATGATCAATCGGGCATACTAAGTTTGGTATTATTGTCTTTATTCTTTGTATGCATGATGCGATCGAGCGCATGGCTTAGTAAGTCAGATTAAAGGTCCCCTATTTGGAGGGGTTAAAATCCTTTACCACGATGCTTTACCGCGCCGGTTGATGTATATTCGGTTGAATGTAAGATGTGTTCAATCACGTATACGAAGTTTCATATAGCTATCATTGTCTTTGTACGCATTGTAATGGAAAGCGCCTGGGCTTATTGTGTTGGACTAAAAAGGTTCTCCATTTGGGGGAAGAAAAGCCTAACAGGCTACCTTTACCGCGATATTTGCCGCGTATTTCATATATTGATTGAATCATCTACCCCTGTCTTGGCTCGATCTATTACCATTGGTACATCCATATTATAAGCCATCCACTCACGCTAAGACCTCTCATTCAAATACCCCCACTCGCGCCATTGTCCCCTACTCACGAGCTACCTTAAACCCATGCAAACGCCCCTCACTGTCTCACTCAATCAGCCCCCCTCACATGTTGCCGCTTCAACCTTTAGCCTCTACGCATTTACACTAGCCACTGTACATTAATCACGCACCATAGCCATGTATCTTTGCCCTTCACGCTACCTGCCCATTCAGCTAACTCTCCCTCAGCCAAACAAATCACAAAAACCCTTAACAAATCTCTCTCGCCTCTCACCCTTCACACAACCCACGTACGTCCCAACCACCTGACAACCTCGACTTCACACCGACGTCATGGACATGTAATGGCTATTTGTTTAGGCTTCCGCACGTATAAGTATGATATGCCTATGAAATCGCATGTTCGCCATTATTTGATTCGCTTTTATGTGTGCTTGCATGGTTAGTGTGTGCTTGTGTTTCCATGAATACAATATGCCAATGAAGTTGTATGTTCTTTGTTACTTTGATGTACTTTCAAGCATGCAACCTTAGATGTGAAATATATGCAAATTTAGGTGTAAGTTTATTTTTGCGCATATGGATTTAGAAGCATGATACTCTTGGAAATAACTGTTACTTAAGCTTGATTAATTATTACACAAATCCTTTCATTACAAGTGACATAAGTAAGAGACCATTCTGAACCCAACGGTTTGAGGTATTCCCTTGCGAGGGGTGAGTGCGGCCTTAAATCTCATTTTCCCGGTTCACACTGGGTGGCGACTCCATTATTCTCCGGTTTAGTCCTCGTGGCTACTCCGTACTCCCGATTAGGCCGCAAGCCTAGAACAGCATGTGTCGTCCAGTTTCTGTGTCCCACAACGGGACTGGTTCTCTTAAATGCTGCGCAGCTATCGGGATAATATGACTAGGTCATGTATATCCGATTATAGAGACTAATCGCCAGACATCCGATATGTGCTTCGTACGGGGCAGACACAATTCCAGCCCCAAGCCTAGCATGTGATCATCCGATACTGGACAGAAATACGCAATACTACGGTATACTACGCTTGATACAGATACTTTATTCCTGTAAGGATGTTTCCGGAGAATTCGGGAGGCATGGCGCTTTGCTAGAGGCCAACATTGTCTTGTAATTCGGTATAAACGTGGTACGAGGTACTTACGAGTTCGGATAGTCCGACGATCGAATTTATTGCCAACATATCCGGGGATCTCATGGGTCGCTTCCCAAGATTCACCGATGACGTATAACTCGCACTCTAAATTAATCTGGGATTAAATAGAAGAGAGAGAAAATTAATCTGGGATTAATTACGGAGATATTTTATCTGGGATAAAATATCCTTTAAAGAGAGATAACGGTTAATTTGGAATTAATCGAGAAATTAATATATTTGATATATTAAACGAAATTAGATTTCGACGCGGAATTAAAATTAGATTTTAATTCGGGCAAGCGAATTAATTTAGAATTAATTCGTTAGCAACGTGAATAGTGACTTCGCTAGGCGTAATCATTTAATTGCGACGCAATGGAAAATTCGCTAATTAGGAATTAGCGAACCTGAGTCCGAGAGTATTTGCGAGCGCATTCGCATTTCGAATTCAAGTGCGGCACGTCAAATCAAGCATCAAATCGCTAGTCGCATCAAGCGTCAAATCACAAGTCACTTTGAGTGATGTGACATGACAAGTTGATGGAATGAGTGATGTGGGTGGTTGGAGGCTTTAATGGTTTGATTTATTAAAGCCAAATTCAAATGAAATTCATTTGAAATCAAATGTGTGTATATATTACATAATTTGAAAACCAAACACACAATCTTCTCTCTCTTTTCTCTCCGCACACACACGCCCAAGGGCTGTGAAATAGTTCACTGGTTTCCTCCAAAAAACGTGAGTTGGGAAGCATAGAGTTGGGTTTTTGTGGCAAAAATCACAAGTGCTACCACACTACGAGATATGCGAAGGTGATAGGGAAGCTCACCAATGAGCCGGGAACCGTTCGACGAAGCTTGGAGCTTGAAGAAGGAGCCAAAACGAAACCAAAACATTGAGCACACCTACTGCAGTTCACGCCACTATCAAGGAGCAGAATCTGAAATTTTGTTGCTTGCCGCGTCGCTCAACCGATCGATGTAAGTATTCCGCAACTTCTTCGATGCGTATTCGCAATGTTTTCATGCTTATATTGATCTTGGGACCTAATTAGAAACCAACATCGTTGGCTCCCTGCCCACTGTGTAGCCCAACAGCTAGTAGCCGTTGGGCTATAACGGTTCCAACCGGAACCATTCGGTTTCGATTGGAACCATAAAACTATTGGAACCAAACGGTTCTGGTTCGAACCCTTGGAACCGTCTGGTTCCGTTCGGTTAGGCTATAGGCAAACCTTAATCGATCAGAACAAAATCAGTTCTAATTCCATTTCCGGAATCAGAATCGACCGGTTCCAATCGGTTCGGTTTGGTTTCGGTTTCGGTTCTGAACCGGATCAGTGGCTAGGTCTATTTTGATTCAAAGAAATACATATATATATTAGAATATATATAATATATATATAATATATAATATATATATATATATATAATGTGTTGATGTTTGTTTCGAAATTAAAATTATTTTGGGTGGTGTTTTTAAATGTGTTTAAGGATTTTTAAAAAAATGAATGATCAAAATGCACAGAACAGTTGCTGCAACACAGTGCAAGCATATACTCATGCTTGAGCAACATGCGCAAGCTGCCTATGTGCGCTACGCACGCTAGGCGCACACCACTCGTAGGACTCGGTTTTCTCCCATTGAGGTTCTTCCGGACTCCGATTCGTCCCGATTTTCCTATACACTCGTAATGGAATATAGTATTCCATCAAAATATTTAAAAATGCACTCATGCTCAATTACCATGGGTTAGACCCATTTCCACTCCGCGTGGGATTGATCCAACCCTAGGGTCCCACAACCGCCCCAATAAAATGGTATCATAGCAGGTTTTAACCACACAATACATGTATTTGAATCTATGCCTCTGCAATTTTAATTTCATTATGCATAAGTAATATTGGATATGCATAATTCTAGTTCCGGAACTGGAACCGGCCAGTTCCAATCGGTTCGGCTCGGTTTCGGTTTCAGTTCCGAACTGGAATCGTGGCCAAGTATATTTTGATTCAAAGAAATACATATATATATATAATATGTGTTGATGTTTGTGTTGGGGTTTTGGCGCGGACGCAGCGGAAGCTCGCGGTTCGGATGAAATCATAATTTTAAAAACTTTTTTAAATTACCGAATAAACTATTCAATATCCAATATGAATAATTTATTAATATTTCACCTAAACATATTTATTTGATATCAAATAACGACATAAATAGCTAAAGAACATCGCGAAACCTTTACGAAAACGTTTTTCCACAAAATGGCATAAAACGCGTTTTTGTCCGAATCGACCAACCAACACACATGGGGGCTTCCCAGGTCAGCTCTAATGGTTCTTGGGGAGTTCATGGGCTGCCCAAACAGTGGCTAATTCATTGTTTGGACAGCAGACACCCGGTAAGCGCGAAACTCACCCGGTAACGCCGTTTTTTGCTGTTTTCGCATATTTCAACTCCGAAACAATTTTCAGAAATTGGTCCAATGCCAAAAACACATCCAATACATTCATACAACATAGTTTTCATCACCAAAAACATAGAATTTCCAGATCTGATTTTTTAAAAAAAAAAAACTATCATTTTTCATGTTTTAAATCCAATTTTCTCAACATTAATCATATTAATTGATACACCATACAAAGTCACCACAAATGTAGAACCCAATAACAATTCTAGGAGTTACAAGAGTGGTCATAACACTCTAGAATGGCAACAAGTCATCAAATGATAAAATTGAACTAATATTACAATAATATTATCCAATCTAATTATTTCTTTTGGAATATCTTCAACTGTTGCCTTGATTCCAACATCTTTCTTGATTCAGTACCGCTTTTTAACATGATGGCATGACATTGCTCCTTTCCCATGTTCCTTGGATTTGGCTCTGTGTTACAAGGAAGATTACTCTGGTGTTCTGTAACTCTGAGCATGGCCAGTTGTCCCATTTGATTTTCCAGTGCTTTAATAGAGGCTGAATGGCTTTGATTCAATGCTACTTGATTTTGAACCATAGCTGCTAAAGCATCGTATTTTGCTTATTGCTTCTTCAACTGGGCCAGCACTTCTATTATTCCTGGTTCTTTTTCATGCTCATGGCCTTTGTTCTGTTGCTAGAATCTAGGTGGTGGATAGTTTTGTTGTTGGAATCCCGGTGGTGGATTGTTCTTTTGCCCTGAATTGTTGCTCCATGAAAAATTCGGATGATTCCTCCACCCTGGGTTGTAGGTGTTGGAATATAGATTGTTCCCCTGTCTGTTGAAATTGTTGACATAGTTCACTGTCTCTTCTTGTTGGTTGTATGATTCGGACTCAAGTACTCCTCCAAATGGTGAACTTGTGGATCCACCATTAACTTTCATGTTAAGAGTTTCCAGATTTTTGCAAATCACATCCAGCTTGGAATCCAGTGCTGTGTTGGTTCAAACTTCATAAATTCCTGCAATTCTTTGGATCATGCTCCTTTCTGTTGGCCATAAAGAATTGTTGTTGGCCATTTCTTCAATTAAGTCCCAGGCCTGATCTTCTCCTTTTGCCATCAAAGCTCCTCCAGCAGCAGCATCAATTGTGGTTCTCATTATTCCAGAAAGTCCATTGTATAAGGTTTGGACTTGTAGCCACTTTGCAATCTCATGATGAGGACATTTCCGGAGTAAATCTTTGAATCTTTCCCAAGCTTCGCAAAGGGATTCTGAATCTTGTTGCACGAAGGAGGTGATGTCATTCCTCAACTTTGTAGTTCTAGCTGTTGGTTTCTATTTAGGTCCCAAGATCATAACAAGCATGAAAAAACATGTGTGAATACATCAACGGAGGTAGCGGAATACTTACATTGATCGGTTGAGACGATTTGAAGACAAACAAAACCTTTTTAGCCCTCCAAGGTGTGCCCACTGCATGCAGTCCACTGCTCAAAAATTTCAGTTTTGAGTCTTCAAGAATCCAAGATTTCGAGCTCCAATCTTCGTCAAATGATTCCCGGCTCGTGGGTGAGTTTCCCTATCACCTTTGTATAACTCTCGGTGTGCTAGCACTTCCGATTTATCAACAAAATCAGCCCCTTAACTCCCCTCACTGCTCACGCCATTTTCAGATCCATGGCAGCCCCTTGGGAGTCACTTTGAGAGGGAGAAAGAGAGAATGAGAGATGGATGGAGAGAAAAAGTGAATTAGATTAAGAGAGATATATTTTTGCTTTTAACCTTAGGTGAAACCATTTCATTTTACCCTAAACTTGGTAGGTGTGGGTAAATGGTTTTCCAAAAGTAAAACAAGGTAGTTGGGTGGTAGGTACACCTACCACACATGGGCCCCCCACATATTTGAATTGAAAAATTCAAATATCTCTACGAACATTTGCCGCGGCTCGGTTCCGTTAAATCCGATTAAATGAACTTCCGTCGTTAAATAATTAAATAATTTAATTAAATATCGATGCCACGCAAATATATTACGAACGTCGTTTACGAATTAATTCTAAATTAATTCATTCGTTCGCATTAAAGTCCGACTTTAATTTCGTAATGAAATCCAATTCATATTAATATATCTGATATATTAATTTTAGCCCATTCGAATAAATTAAATAGAAAATCAAATTTAACTATTAAATTTATTTTACCGATTAATTCCAAATTAATCGCATTTCTCTCTTTAGATAACATTTTATCCCAGATAAAATATCTCCGTAATTAATCCCAGATTAATTTTCTCTCTCATCGAATTAATCCCAGATTAATTAAAGTGCGAGTCATACATCATCGGTGAATCATTGGGAAGCGACCCATGAGATCCCCGGATATGTTGTCAGTAAATACGGTCGTCGGACTATCCGAACACGTAAGTACCAAGTACTACGTTTTACCGATTCACAAGACAAGGTTGGCTTCTAGCAAAGCACCATGCCTACCCAATTCTCCGGAAATATCCTTACAGGAATGAAGGATCTGTATCAGGCGTAGTATACATCGTATAGTGCATATCGATCTAGTATCGGATGGTCACGTGCTAGGCCTGGGGCTGGAGTTGTGTCTGCCCCGTACGAAGCACATGTCTGGTAACTAGTCTCTATAATCGGATATACATGACCTAGTCATAATATCCCAATGGCCGCGCAGCACTTAAGAGCACTAATACCGTATCCTACGTGACATCATCTCCACTATGACTGGAGTGGAGTGATACTTCCGTCTTGACATCACACCCAATACTCTACGATTCTCAATATACCCAGTATTGGCGTACACAGAACCGGTTAAAGCCCTGGACGACCTCAACCAAAGTATATTGATTGTCGTAAGTATTAGCGGTGGAAGTCTCAGGTTAAGACCAAATACACCTACCCTGATGTCGGACTCGCATAGACACCAGTCATACTACCAATGGGATTCCGAGGGGGTCTATCCAGAGCGAAGCTGTTTCCCGTACCATCGGTGAAAAACAACCTCCTATTACACTTGCATGAGTATCCAATACCCAAATATATGAGAACTATGTCGTTGTGCCCTCACAACGCGCACAAGTGCAATACTAGTCTTTTACGTATTTATCGATGTCCAATCTCGATAATACTCTGACTAGGGATATTTAATGATTTATCCTACATGGACTGATACTGTCTCATATCATTCTCCGTCCAGGAACAAATCATAGGGACCTCTCATCATTTATACATCTAAGGTGATCTAATCACAAATGATAAGAGATCAATCTTTTGTCACATAGTTAATTTGTACAACAACACCATGATCTGTACAAATAGTGACGCTATGGGTCATAATTGTCCAACAATCTCCCACTTGGCCTATAGCCAGTCACTCGAGTGTTTTACACCCGAACTATGTACGGTTGGCTCAAACTGCTGAGAAAAGGTTTTCGTCAGCGGATTTACATGATTATCGTCTGATGCGATTTATACGATCATCACATCGCCATGATGTATGATCCGAACGAATCAGATGAATATCGAAGTATATATCTGGATCGTTGATGAGACCATTAATTCTTTAGCCTGTGCTGACGCCTAGCTCAGCTGCTAACAGAACTATATCTAATCTAATTAGATTTATTATCGACCCAAATGGCTTCTATTGCTGCCTCAGCTGCAGTAATAATCCGTATTTGTTGTTTATATGGTAACAGTATCTTGCTTGGAAGATTTCCAGCTCAATGTTTCGGTATTCAAACTTTATAGTACCGTTTGCGACTTATAGTCGTTTTTATCAGTTTGGAAACTTGCTACAGCGATCCCAGTCACTTCAAGTTCTCCTTCTCCATAGACTAAGACAGCATCCTTAGTTCTCTGAGATACTAACGGATGTTCTTAACTTCAATCCAGTGACTATCACTCGGATTGGTCTGATTATGACTCCATAGCACAAAGCGTATGAGACACCAGGTCATGTACATTTTAAATGTACAATTTCTCAGAGAGTGTTAACATCTTTAAATCTATCCCAATAGATCTTTATTCCTAGAATAAAGGTTGTTACTCCTAAGAATTCTACGGAGAATTATTTCGAAAGCCAAGCTTTCGCCGATTATTATGGGAATATCATTTCCAAGAAATGACATATATTATCATTATTTTATACAGGACATTCATTGTCAGTGCGCTCCCACTAACCTCCTTATATACATAAGAATTATTTTCGTTTTGAATTAAATCATACACCATTATGATTACATCAAAACGTTAGCTCCAAGAACATTATGCTTGCTTCAATCCAAACATGGATCGAACAACCCGCAAACCTAGTTTGCTGGTTTAGGTACGACAAAATCGTCAGGATGTTATAAACATCCTCCAAATGGTTTCCGTTTAAGGAAAGCGATTTTGATCTTTAACTGACACATTTCATAAATGTACAATTTCAGCAAGCATTATCCAAATGGATTTACTGTGGCAACAGGTAAAAGGTTGAACCGTAATCAACACAATGTTGATAACGATACCTTTTCGCTAAAAGCCTAGCTTTGTACGTTGGTATGTTGCTATCCATGTATGTCTAAACATAGTTGGTATACATGGAATCCATTTTGGACTCATGGCACTTTGCCATAAAAGGGATTCGATACCTTGTATCACTTCCTCAAACATAGTCGGTTGGTCTACCTCAACAAGATTGACATCTTTATGAGGTGAGATCAGAAACCCATACCCCAGGTTGTTTTCTGATTATCTCCGATCTACGCGGTTCTTGTGTATTCGAAGATTAATGGTATAGTTTCATCATTGATGAACTATGTGTTTCCATTAAGGACTTCGTGCCTTGAACAGTATTACTCCTATTTTCATCGAGTTATACCATCCTCCACTTACCACTGCATATCGGTATTCCTCTTAGGAAAACCTCATGGTGAGCAACAATAACATTGTTCTCTCGTGAGATGCATAAGTACTATACTTATGGTTTCCCCTAGGATAACCTATAATTGGCACTTATCCTATTTGGGTTTTAGTTTGGTATCATCCAAATATATGCCTAGCATACCCAAATCATCAGGAATGAGAAACCCGGTTTCTTTCCCGTTCATATCTAATATGATATCTGTCAAACAAATTTATATGGAACCTTATTCTAAATAAGTATTACACTGTTAATGCATATCCGTTGAAGGAAATGGTAGCTCAGAGCGACTCATGATTAACCTTATCATGTCCAACAAAATTCGGTTTCTCCGTACGGACACATAGTCAAACTTACGTGTCTCGGGAGGAGTCCTCATTGAAAGAATACTATACTCTTTTATGTTTGTTTGAAACTTACTGCTTAAGTATTTTCATTACGGTCTTACCGCGATGGTTTAATACTTTAAACGATCTGTTTGTCTACTTCGTGTCGAAACTCTAAAAGTTATCGATTTGTGTTCTGCAAAAGAAACACATAACCATAACGTGATGCCACATCCGTTAAGGTCACGAAATATTCATATTCAAATCTAGCATTGCTAGATATGGGCCCACTTACTTCACTATGAATAGGGCCAACAGATCAGTGGCATTAGCACTTTTACCAAGTAAATAGTGTTTTAGGCATTTTGCCTAATAAACTAGATTCGTAGACTTTATTTGAATAGAATCAAATTAGTCCTAGTACCCACTCTTTGAAAGTGTGGATATACGAGTCTTGTTTGATTGTGTCCCAGACAACAATGCCACAAATAGTTTCTTAACTGATCAAATCAGTTTGAGCTATTTATTTGTCATGTTTTATATTTGAGATATTATTTATATTCAAAATATAAATTCCGTTACTCACATCTAATGTGTTTATCTTATATCATTCTTTATATAATGAAACACTTTAGTGTTCTAGAATATAAAGGTCTATCTGCAATGGATTAAACACTGATATAAAGATAATGTTTCTAGTCAAACTAGTTACATTATAACAGTTCCTAATTTAAGTATTTACCCAAAAGGTAGTTCCTAAACTTAGGATTCTACGGTCGAAACAGCGACTTTCGTCCCGTTTCCGATTCGCAGATTAATCTCAGCTTGAAGTTGGTATCCTGCTCACAGCAGATTCTGAACATCAATCCATATATTTTATGTACCATACTAAGTATTTTTAAATCCAATTTAATACTAGTAATAGACATAATTTGACAAACATTCTTAAAGTCAGAGCCTTGCCCTTTCTTTAATTCCTTCGTGTCTACCATATCCTAACGGCAGTCACTTTAGGGTATGTCCTTTATCTTCCCAGAAGATCATAATGATTTTGCCTTTGCCTTTCAAATATTTCAGAAGCCTTTGGCCAAGCCTTGGGTTTCTAGAATATTGAAGTATGGTGCGCCTTGTGCCACTTACCTAATTGCAAAGTTTGACTTTATCTCCTCGAGAATAGTCTTTAACCCTCCAAGAGTTATTTATTGCAATTTTAATACTTCTTAAATCTAAACATAGATTTATGACAAGTATATCGAATTAAGCACTTAAGTTATCATCACATAAATCTTCCAAAGATTATGCTCTACTATTTGCTTAACTCTTGGCTTAGGCATAATAGGTTATTTTATCAAATAAAGTAACTCATTATTTATTTCCAGGACCATCCTGAAATTATTCCCAATTTGAAAAAATATAGTCGTTTAAATACATTTTCACCTAGGATTATGTTTTAAACACTAATCTTTCATTTATCTTGATTCTAGTAGTCCAACTATTTAATCAACGATTTGTGGTACTACGTATTATATTGATTATTATAGTCCAACTATACAATCAAATATAATTTAAATCAATTAACCTCAATTACATTGATTACTATAATCCAATTATAAAATCAACTGTAAATTGAAATTAATTAATTCAAATATATTGATTACTATAATCCAATTATATAATCAACTATAATACAGTCCAACGCTTATTAAAACAACAATTTAAATATTAGTCCAACTAACATTTAATTTATATGACGAATAATTTGAATGAGCTCATATGGCAAGTAATTAAACGAATATTGCAAATTCAATTCTTGCCTCCCACTATTTTCCGGCGAGCCTCTAACCCTCTGTCGAGTACTCGGGAAACCGTGTTTCCTAGTGGGCTAGGATCCCGTTAAATAACACACAATCTTGACTTTGGCCAACAAATTGTATGATATTTAACTAGGTAGATCTCTAAGATCAATTGGATCTCATCCAATTCCTAGATCCGGTAGGGAGACATCCAAGTCCGAAACATATATCTTATATATGCCAATACATCCAATGTATTACCTAACATTTTCCTCTGAATCAACTAAGCCTTGGCATTGGCACAACAAACCTAGTGATCCCAGTCAAGCGCGACTCATTGACCATGGAAAGCTTCGTAATCAATGTCGATGGACAAGAAGTGGTCTTGACTTTGGCCAACAAACCACAACTTGGACAAGACACCAATATAGAACAAAACTCTCGTGATTCAAACACATCTTCGACGGACAAAGGGCTTGACTTTGGCCAACAACCCAGTGCCAGTCTCGGATCTTGAGTAAGAATCATTCAATGGAAGGAAAAACGCATGATATTTGATGAGGGATTTTCGTGTGCAAATTGGCTACCAATTTATTATCTTTGTTTAGGTCTCATCATCATACACCCTTAAACATGCATTCTAAACATATAATAAAGCGCATATGAAAATAAATAATAATGATATGCGGATGGATACTTAAAACATTGATCCTAGATCAAATCACTCACTTTCTCTCTCTAACTAGCACTTGTATTACTTCTACCCGTTACACTACACTACTAAAGAAACCTCATTTACATTGAGGGGAATAGGTGAGAAGAGAATACAAAGAGAATAGAGGTGATAAGGCTGGACACGCAGGTCCAATTTAATAAATCGAATTTATTACAACAATTTCCAAAATTGCCCCCACCCGACTAATATCCATATGATATACATTATTCATTCATCACAACCATGTATTCACACAAGCATGTTATCAATCAATCTAATCAAATTAATTAATCTGACAATTAGTGATCATCCAATGTTCAAACAACGATTTGATTTTGCGCGAGTCAAACTCGTTTTTGCGAATAAGTACTCAAAGTACGACTTCTCGAATTAAATTAAACTACAATATCAAATCCAATTTAATATGTATTTAATACTAATTCATTATTTAATTCCAAATTAAATATTACACTGTATTAATAAACCTTTTATGACTTAAATTCCAAATTTAATCGCTACGGGTCTCAAAGCCCGATTAACGTCCAACGTCAATTTAATTCAAGTCTAATGGGCTTTAAATTAATTTCTTTAAGGCATGGGCTTTGGCAACCAAAGCCCAATCAAGGAGTAACCCCATAAGCCAAGAAATCAATTTCGGCCCATTAGGCCCAATTAAACTTTAAAGGTTTATAAGTCACATTTGGGGCTTTATGGAAGTGGTTTTGGGCCCAATTGGATCCAATCCAATTTGCCTAAACCCAACTTTGTACAACAAAGCCCAATAATCTCATTTACAACTTTAAAAGCCCAAATCCAATTTTAAGGCACAATTAATTAAATCATAAAGTCCAATTTCATAATCTAATTAATTCTAAAGTGCATTACATGATTAATCATCCAAATCAATATTTCTAAAACACAAATTTGTCCAATTAATCATGTTCATCATCATCATCACATGTCCAACACATTAATGAAAAAATCAAACCCATTCACCATGCTAAAAGTCTCGGCCAAGGGATTCATTTTTGTCCAAATCTGAATTCAATCCAATCAAATCAAAATTAACATTAAATCATCATCCCGAATGATTTCCAACACATCCAATTATCAAAAATCAAAATTCCAAGACTATATTAGGGCTTTTCCATTCGGCCAACATAAGGAAATTAGGGACTTTGTTCAATTGAAAATTCAATCCAATCAAATCTTAAATTAACATCATCCTACATGATTCTAACTCATAAAATGAATCAAAATCAAAAAAAAAAAATCCAAGATTATAAAATTTCTTATTACATTCGGCCAAGGGGAAATATTTGGGGAAAAATTGTTCCAAACTAATTTTAAGAAATTGATCCAATCAAACTTCAATTAAACATATATTAAGCATATTCAATCAATCAATTTAACCAAAACATGCTCAAATCAAGTTTACCCAAATTTTAACCCTAAAAGTTTCATGCTTGAACCTAGGCTCTTGATGCCATTGTTGGTTTCTATTTAGGTCCCAAGATCATAACAAGCATGAAAAAACATGTGTGAATACATCAACGGAGGTAGCGGAATACTTACATTGATCGGTTGAGACGATTTGAAGACAAACAAAACCATTTTTAGCCCTCCAAGGTGTGCCCACTGCATGCAGTCCACTGCTCAAAAATTTCAGTTTTGAGTCTTCAAGAATCCAAGATTTCGAGCTCCAATCTTCGTCAAATGATTCCCGGCTCGTGGGTGAGTTTCCCTATCACCTTTGTATAACTCTCGGTGTGCTAGCACTTCCGATTTATCAACAAAATCAGCCCCTTAACTCCCCTCACTGCTCACGCCATTTTCAGATCCATGGCAGCCCCTTGGGCGTCACTTTGAGAGGGAGAAAGAGAGAATGAGAGATGGATGGAGAGAAAAAGTGAATTAGATTAAGAGAGAGATATTTTTGCTTTTAACCTTAGGTGAAACCATTTCACTTTTTACCCTAAACTTGGTAGGTGTGGGTAAATGGTTTTCCAAAAGTAAAACAAGGTAGTTGGGTGGTAGGTACACCTACCACACATGGGCCCAACATATTTGAATTGAAAAATTCAAATATCTCTACGAACATTTGCCGCGGCTCGGTTCCGTTTAATCCGATTAAACGAACTTCCGTCGTTAAATAATTAAATCTAATTTAATTAATATCGATGCCACGCAAATATATTACGAACGTCGTTTACGAATTAATTCTAAATTAATTCGTTCGTTCGCATTAAAGTCCAACTTTAATTTCATAATGAAATCCAATTCATATTAATATATCCGATATATTAATTTTAGCCCATTCGAATAAATTAAATAGAAAAATCAAATTTAACTATTAAATTTATTTTACCGATTAATTCCAAATTAATCGCATTCTCTCTCTTTAGATAATATTTTATCTCAGATAAAATATCTCCGTAATTAATCCCAGATTAATTTTCTCTCTCATCGAATTAATCCCAGATTAATTAAAGTGCGAGTCATACATCATCGGTGAATCATTGGGAAGCGACCCATGAGATCCCCGGATATGTTGGTAGTAAATACGGTCGTCGGACTATCCGAACACGTAAGTACCAAGTACTACGTTTTACCGATTCACAAGACAAGGTTGGCTTCTAGCAAAGCACCATGCCTACCCAATTCTCCGGAAATATCCTTACAGGAATGAAGGATCTGTATCAGGCGTAGTATACATCGTATAGTGCATATCGATCTAGTATCGGATGGTCACGTGCTAGGCCTGGGGCTGGAGTTGTGTCTGCCCCGTACGAAGCACATGTCGGATGTCTGGTAACTAGTCTCTATAATCGGATATACATGACCTAGTCATAATATCCCATGGCCGCGCAGCACTTAAGAGCACTAATACCGTATCCTACGTGACATCATCTTCACTATGACTGGAGTAATACTTCCGTCTTGACATCACACCCAATACTCTACGATTCTCAATATACCCAGTATTGGCGTACACAGAACCGGTTAAAGCCCTGGACGACCTCAACCAAAGTATATTGATTGTCGTAAGTATTAGCGGTGCAAGTCTCAGATTAAGACCAAATACACCTACCCTGATGTCGGACTCCCATAGACACGCAGTCATACTACCAATGGGATTCCGAGGGGGTCTATCCAGAGCGAAGCTGTTTCCCGTACCATCGGTGAAACACAACCTCCTATTACACTTGCATGAGTATCCAATACCCAAATATATGAGAACTATGTCGTTGTGCCCTCACAACGCGCACAAGTGCAATACTAGTCTTTTACGTATTTATCGATGTCCAATCTCGATAATACTCTGACTAGGGATATTTAATGATTTATCCTACATGGACTGATACTGTCTCATATCATTCTCCGTCCAGGAACAAATCATAGGGACCTCTCATCATTTATACATCTAAGGTGATCTAATCACAAATGATAAGAGAGCAATCTCATTTGTCACATAGTTGATTTGTACAACAACACCATGATCTGTACAAATAGTGACGCTATGGGTCATAATTGTCCAACACTGGCTGGTGGAAAGTACTTTGCAAGGAATTTGGTGGCTAGAGTATTCCAAGTTGTGATGGAACCTGCTGGTAGTGAATGTAGCCCAGCTTTAGCTCTGTCCTTCAAGGAGTATGGAAAAATATGCAGTCTCATTGCTTCTTCGGCTGCTCGGTTGTAATAGAAATTACCGCAAACTTCCAGAAAGTTGCTGATGTGGGCATTAGGATCTTCAGTTGCATTTCCCCCAAAATGTACTGACTGCTGAATCATCTGGATGCATGTTTTGATGCCACCCGCATTTGCTGGTAAGGGAGGTAGTACAATACTAGAAATGAGTCTGTCAACCACCGGAATGGTTCTGTCTCGAATGGAAATCGGTGGTGCAACGTTCAAAGGTTCAAGTTCTATGTTAATGATTGCTTCTTGGCCTTCTCGCCTTTCCCTTCTCAATTGTCTGATGGTTCTTTCAATTTCGGGGTCAAGTGGTCGGAGTTCAAAGCTTCTGGTTCGTCTCATGTAGTTTCTGAGAACCTGAAACACAAGAAAACAAAAACAATAAGTAAAAAGAAATTAGATACAAGTAACATATCTAACCCCAAAACTAATAGTGAAGGATAAATAAGTCCCCGACAACGGCGCCAAAAACTTGACCGGTGCGTAATCACACGCTTATAACGCAAGCGCACGTATCGTTCAAGTAGTATAAAAAGTATCGATCCCACGAGGACTTAAAACCTTTTGTTATCAATTTATGAAGTTAAATGTTTACAAGTATCTAATGGATTGATTGTTTGATTTGGTAGTGACTTTAAAATTAAAACAAGTACATAAAATTGCTTGAAAGTAGATTGAAGAAAATTCAATTTTATAAAACTATCCAGGGTTGTGAATCCTTCCAATATCTTTTTAAAAGATGAAGTGGTTATTTTACATTTGTGTAATATATTGGTTTACTAACATGGAACACGAAATTATGTAAAAGCCTCTTCCGATGGTCAAATACAAATACCCAGTATAACCCAATTAATCATATTCATATGTTAACCAAGTTATCTGAATTTATTAAGATTAAGTTCCAATTATGGCTACCCCCGCCCGACAGGTATATTCCTATCCAATAAGGAAATCTATTAAAGGGTTATCTATCCTCAAGGAAGATCGTGGGCTATTAAGTCTAAGGTCTTAAACCTAAAATCCTTTTTCCAAGTTCATTTTAAGTTTACCAGTTCAATTTTATTAATGGCCAGTTAATAAAAAGCATTAGGATGAAGGCTCAATAAATAAACATTTATATTACCCAAACTGTAATTTAACCTCTTATAAACGGTGATATTGGATTTCATCACAACCCCAGATAACTGGCTTAGTTACGACACATATTTACGGGTAGTAAAAACTTAAATAAAATAAAAGACATAAAGTAAAATACTGAAAATTAAATGCTAAAAAGTAAATGCTGAAAGTAAATTACTAAAAAGTAAATGCTGAAAGTAAATTGCTGAAAGTAAATTGCTGAAAGTAAATTGCTGAAAGTAAATAAAGTAAAAGTACAATAAAAGAAAATGTTGAGGTAAAATGATACACTTTTATTACTTCTATTTTAGATATCTCCATTAATATAATATATTAACTTTGCATGATAATTATCAACCAGCCATATAGGCGGTATCCAGATTAAGTCAAATTAATAATTAATTACCAACCGACCAATCAGGCGGTATCCAGTTTAGTCAGGTTAAAACCAATTTAAATAATTACCAACTGACCAATATGGCGGTATCCTCGTTAAGTCAGGTTTTAACTAGTTTATATATTATAATTAAGGGAGATTAATCTAAATATTTTTAATAAAAGTTTTACCTTTTACCCCAGCAAAGGGGAGTTACCTCTTCATTACTGAAAAGTAAAAACTGAAAAATTAAAGAAAGAAAAGTATTGTGCGTAAAAGTAAATTGAGGAAAGTAAAAACTGAAAAAGTAAAGAAAACAAAGTGCGAAAGCTGAAATTAATTACTGAAAGCTGTAAATAAACAAACAAGATACAATCTTCTTAGTGTTCTTAAGGAATTCCTTAGAAGAAAGTATGAATTTACAAATGAAATGGCTTGGTATTTATAGGCAAAATTTTGCCTCCACCAAATCCATTATTAATTGCTCCACTAATTGCTCCACCAAATCCATTATTAATTACTCCACTAATTGCTTATCATGTTTGGTAGTGATTTGATAATTTTTATTATTTATTTATTAATTTATTTTTTCTTTGAAAATGATTGAAAATGACATTAATAATTACACACAACACACTTCTAGATGGTTCATCAATGTCGGGCATGAAATCTTCAGAATTCGAAATTATTTTGTCTTTCAAAGTTGTAGATCTCTTAGTCGTCTTTAAACTGGAACTTGAATCAGCTCAATCCGATATCAGAGTAAAGAGTTATGCCCAAACTACGACAGATGCGCAAAACTGGAATTTCCAAAACTGCACTTCGTTAAAACGCTCTTTCAAGTTTCCAATCTCCAAAATTAATATGTCAAATCTAATTTTCTGCCCTTATTTGACCCACATTTCATCCTAAATGATTTATTGTGTCCCAATATTATTTTATCTGTAAAATAAACTAAAACACATCAAAACGTTCATCAAACCCGAGAAACTAAACAAAATATTAAGTAAAAGGGGCGGTAAATATTGATATATTTTCCGCTCATCATGATCCTCAGGCTATCATGTGCGTATCAAGATAGGATCCATCAGTCCTATGTACAGAGCATAGGTATCCATTATGGAGTTAGCAATCTGTTAAATCCATGGGCCCGTGGTACACTGTAGAAATCAGTTCTAACTGTTATTTAAGATATTGGTAATAGAATCGTCGACGGGATTATACCTAAATAGATTTAACATTTATATCTATATCTCTGGGATAATCCGGATACCTGTGACGGAAGGATTATACGTATGCAGTGACCTCGACCTGTATGGTTCAGAGTTTTTTATCTTTGTTCTTCATAATTTACGGGTGGGTAGATTATGGACACGAAATTGAATTTCGTGACGGATATGTCTGAACCTAGAGAGTCTCACTAATGAGATATACTTGTAGGGCACTAGGACAACTTTTATAAATAATACTGATTATTTATAAGTCGTTTAACGGTTAAACGAAAATACATGCTTTTGAGATCTTTCGGCCTTTTATTAAATGTCGAATTGTGATATTTAATATTTATTATTAATATATGTATTTTGATTATTTAATGTAAATATAATACATATATTTGAGATATTTATATTTAATTATTTGATTATTTGAATATTAAATAATTAAATTAATTAAATATTAAATATCTAGTTTACTTTATTTAGTAAACTAAATGGCATGTTTTAATTGGATAAAGTGGCCAATTTTGATTGGTTTTATTTGGCATAATTTTATTGGATATTATGTGATAAACATTAATTTGATTAATGTTTTATAACCACAAATATTCATTAAAATCTTTTTCCAATTTATGAAATAAAAGTAAAATACTTGAGCTTTATTTTATCTTGATTTTTCGGTAATAAGAAAAAATATATAAGGCCGCTTTTTATTTTTGGTTTCATAATCTAAGAACCCTAAAACTCAAAATACAAAGAAAGGAAGAGAGGAAAATGAGAAAAATGAAAGAAAATGCTTGGAAAATAAGGATTTTAGTAAGTTTTTCTTACTTTTTCCTTTATCAAAATTATTTCTTTCATACTAGGCATCTATATGAGTAGCTTAGTTTGTTCTCTACTCATTTTTGGATGTGTTTTGATGATTGGGAGCTTAATTGAAAGATGGAAGCATGTATGTTTTTTTTTTATTGCTTTAAATTATTTATTTAGCATTCTTTTTAGTCATTTGATGGCTAGTTGACATTCTAGAGTTACTTAGCCACTCATGATTGACCTAGAATTGTTCTTGAACTATTTCATGATGGTGAGGCTTGATTGGTGTTGTGAGAATTGAATTAAAGTATTGAATTTAATTAATTTGGTGTTAATTTTGTTAATTTGGGAAATTATAAAATTAGGATTTTTAACCTTCACCAAATTTGGGGATTTTAATATATGTGATGAGATTTGATGTATATATGATGTATATTAACTTTGGGAATTTTTGGATTTGATCTTGACATGTCTTGAACAAAAGGGACCAAATTGCAAATTCTTGAAAGTTTAGGGACCATTCGGCAATAAGAGGAAAAATTGTTTTCTTCAGTTTCAAATTTTATTTTCATGTATAAGACATGAATAAATCATTTTGGAATTAATTTGGAATCAATTAGAATTGTATTTGACAATTATGGACTAAAATGACAAAAATATAAAGTTTTAGGGCAAAACGGTAATTACTAAAAAATATGATTTTTGGGTAAAAATTTCAATTTTTAAGTATTGAGTAATTAAGATAATTTAGTTTATTTTAATTACCCAAGAAAAATTATTGAAATCGGAAAGTTTTGATTTTCCGCGTTCTGCTGCGTTTACCGGAATTTCCGTCTGAAACCCCAACAAAAATGGTATCAGAGCAAGTCTGAACCTGAAAACATAATATGAATATGCCTTATTCAATGTTTAATTATGTTCTTACTTTATATATGCTTGTATTTATTTAATTTGATTAAATTAAATATGTATCATCTTGCGGAAAATCCCTAATTAATAAGGTTTTTAGAAAGTAATATGTATTGGATACATATTTATTGGTCCGTCTTGTCAATACGGTTTGTGGATATCTTTTCTATGGCTGCATTCGAGATCATGCCAAAGCAGTGAGGGTGTAGTTGATAGAAATTTATCCATACCAGATGTATATGTGATACTAGATAAATTCAAGCGAAAGTTGAAATCCTGAACGTGCCAAAGCTGTCAGGACTACGCAAGTATCTTGAATTTATCATTGACAAGTTTAACCTTGGCACGCCTCTTTGTGAACGTGCCAAAGTTATCACAACGAGAAACGGCCATGACCGGAACCCAATAGTCACTATTGAGTGATTGACAATGAGTTGTCTACCTAATGAATATACATAGGTGAGATCGTGCCAAAGCTGTAAGCTTAAACATATTCATGGGATCCACATTTCACTATTAAATATAATTGATTAAGTGTTTCTTTGCATTCTGTTTGGGGATTACAGTATTACATGTAATAGTGAGAGGGGCATTTGTAGATTAAAAATCCATGATCTATTTATGCTTTGTTTGATTTATATTATATGAAACTGTTATGTCTGCTAACCATTTTTCACTATCTATGTGATAGATTTGCGATGGCGGCACCTGTTTCTAATCCTTTTGCTCGTATACTTGATACGAACAAGCTTAAAGGCGCAGAAAACTTTACAGATTGGGATTTGGATCTGAGAATTGTTATGTAACATCCCGCCTAGCACCTGGCAAGAGACATGTTAATCCTGCCTCCATAAGCCTCTGACTCTGTCGAAATTTCGGCATGATCTCTGCTAAAAATCATGCAACCTGGATCAAAGTCCAGCACCTCAGACAACCTATAGGGCCCAACTCATAACATATCACTAAAATAATCAACTCAAGATATAATACAATTGGGCTCCATGCCCGAAAACACGTATAAATAAAAACTTTTACAAATAAACTTATACAACTCGATCCTCTATAACTAAACTTATACAACTTGACTCTGATACTCCCAAGACCTGGTGACTGGCTGACTGCAACGCTGCTATCCGGCTCCTCAAGCTCTGGTCTCTGTGGTCGACCGATAAGGTCACCAACCTGCAAAACTCAAATACTGTTGTGGTGTGAGTAATAAGACTCAGTAAGTAACTATGCTCATTCCTTGAGCGTCAAATGCCCAAAACTTAGTTCTGTTTCCGTATTAACCCGATTACCTATAAGGCTATTTAAATATCTACAAAGTCTAAATTAATTCTATGGTTCTTATTCATTAAATAAACAGGTTACTAGTTACCAAAGCTTAACATTCATCACATGAAGAGTAAATCTTTATCTCCTTAATTACTAAGTTAAGAATTAACCATATTACTCTTATCCATTTTTACTTCCATATTACCTGCTACCAGTCTTTCTACTATTATACATATACTTTAAATCATGATCCTTGTCTACGTTCAACATCCCTAATATAAGTAACAAGTTTCTATTTTCTAAGTCACTAAGTCAAGTCTTACCATGCTTTCGCTGCGCTACTCTGATATCTTGATACTTGCCTACTTATTCTTTGCTATTCTAGTTCGACATTTATTAATAATTATCTCATTTTTATTTCATTGAAATATAATCAAATCGGTCTAATAAAATATTCTTTCTATTAAACATCAAACAGACTAAAATCAGCCATATAAACATGTATATGAAATCATACGATCATACGCTAATATCTTACCATTTGTTCCTTCCATGTGAACATATAATACACACAGGCATTAATCACAAATATATATATATATATATGTAATCATGCTATCATGCTTCAATGTCAACTATATGCATCTCAGATGAATTACTAGCATATATAATTCATATGCACGTCGTGTATACTATATAAAACTTTAACATACTATGCTTTTTAGAAGATATTCTTTGAAAACTCTTTCTGAAAAACTATTATCTGAAAGTTTCTTTCTGAAAATTCTTTGCTGAAAACTTTACTTTACTTTCTCTTTCTGGAAAAACTCTTTCTGAAAACTGTATCTGAAGACTGAAAACTACACTTGAAAACTGGGATCTGTAACTAAAAACTGAAAGTTGTATCTTAAAACTGTAAACTGTATCTGAAAACTGAAAACTGAAATTTGAAAAACTGTTCCTAAACTCTGTTTCTGAAAACCGTGTACTATAATCTGGTTTATGAAATCTAGGCACTGAAAATCTGAAAACTGAAAACTGCTCTACGTCCAGGACCATAACTCAACTGGATGTCTCTCTGCACCCATGACCATAACTCAACTGGGTGTACTCGATGCCCAGGACCATAACTCAACTGGGCATCTCTAGAACTGGTGGTACCCTACGTCCAGGACAAACACTCAACTGGCAACGTAGAGCTCTACATCCAGGACCATAACTCAACTGGCAGTGTAGCCACCAAGTTCTGAAATCAGGATTTCGGGACTCTGTAGTCCCTAGTCCTGCTCGAGGATCTGAGAGCGTCCCCCCAGTCCTCCACATGTGCACATGCTACTATATCCGTAAATTCCGAACTGTATCTCAAGTTACATACTGGGGTGAATTTTTCCCTCAAGCTCCGAAAATATAAAAACTCATGCTTAAATCTCAAAACTGTAAGAAACATTTTCTGAAAACATTTCTGTCAAAAATATATGAAACTTTCCTTTTTAAAATACTTTGAATTTCAGAGTCTTTCTTCTCTTAAACTTAATTTCTGAAAATCATAACACATGTATATATGCATGTTCCTTTCTATGTTTTTACTTACCCTAGCCATGCTTTCTTATGTGCTTAAATGTATATTATCACATAAGTACGTGCATATGTCCATACATACCTATAACTAATGACATGCGAATTCTGTTCTTAGTGTGCTTATGAATCAGTGACATATGTAGTCTATACTTTACAAGCTATCATCATACATGCTCAGTTTGTTATCTGCACTGTCACTATTATAGATCTCAAGTCAGCTAAAAGATATTATTTACCTTAAGTGACCTTATGGTTTGAATACACTGATATATAATTGAAAACACAATTGTATAGTTACACTAAACCGCCTTTTACCATAATTTTCTTCCTTTAAGGGGGTATTTCTCGTTAGATCCTACAAATGACACTTGAAAACGTAAGGAGCTAGCTAATGTAAATTTCCACACTTACAAAGATCTCATTTCGCTATAACAGTGCATCAAAATTGCCAAGAAAAGCAACTCCCACGCACAATGTATCAATGCATGAAAACTCCAAACCAAAAAGATCATATTCAACTAAAAAGAAATTAGAGATATGATGATATGAGGTACAAATTTCTAATGTGTATTACTGATATAGAGCGCATATCATAAAATAAGACTTCCAATATGGCTTTACTATTACATATAACTTCTAATATAAAAAAATTATACACTTTAAAATTCAAGTATATGAATATATTTATGATTGTTTCTGATTTTCTGACGTTCTACTATAATATAGTTAAACCAAGTGAATGCACATTGTCAACTTCAAAATTAACTCTTCTCATTAAATTTTACTCTAGCTAAACTAATATAACATGCGCACAATAATTCATGTACTATTGCACAGGTGCAAAAATGATCTTGTTAACTATTTCAAATTAAAATTTAAATCCATCTCTATTACCACTTCCATAAAAACAAAACTAGTAATTGTTGATAAATAATATTGAGAAATATAATATGGTCATTAGTAATTAGAAATAACAATTATTGTAATAAATCAATCTAAATACAAAGATAAAACAAATCCAAGACAAATTACTCAAATAGAAAATTGTGCTACAAAGCCAATAGAAAGATGTGTATAGAAAATGTTCTTTCTCTCTTATTCTCACCACTGAAATCAGCCCCAACATACGCCAAAACAGAATCATTAACAATAATCCCACCACCGTTGTAATCCCAACTCAGATTTCTTAAACACATAAATGCATAAATGTATGTTAATATACTAATTTGAGTTCCAATTTAATTATTTATCATTTTCATAATCAAATCTCAAATTTTTCCCCAATCACCTAGGGTTCTGCCGTTACTGCCTTTTTCCCTTTAATCATTTTATTTCTTTCAATTGCCATAATTAAAATTAAGTTTAAATACTTAATTCCTTCGTCCAACCATTTCATCCCACAACCTATATAACAAAATAAATTAATACTCAAAGAAATCTAAGCCATAGTGTGTACTTACTTGTCCATGAAATCAAATTCTAATTACAGGATTCCTCTTCTTTTCTCCTCATCGCTATTTCTTTCTCTTTCGGCCTGATCTCTCTCTCGGCCTTATCTTCTTCTTCTTCTTCTTCTTCTATTTTCATCCCTTAGGGTCTGTTGGTTTCAACGAAGGGGAGGGGAGAGATTTTAATAAATATATGTTTGGTTCAAATGAGGGGAGGGGAGGGGAGGGGAGGTGAAAGTTTTTAATTAGATATATGTTTGGTTCAAGAAGAGAGGGGAGAGATTTTAAAACTAATTTACTATTTTATCCTTATAACTTGTTATAAATAAAATTAAAACAATATAAGTAGGGATAATTTAGTAATTGCAATTAAATTTTAATTCATCACTTTCTCTCCCCTCCAAAACCCCTCACTTTTGGAGGGGAGCTAAAATTGGCTTAGGAGGGATTTTGCTCCCCTTACCTCCAAAAAATTGAACCAAACAAACATAATTTAAAATAATATCTCTCCTCCCCTCCCCTCCCCTCCAAAACCCCCCAACCAAACAGAGTTTACTTCTCTCTGTTTCTGCTTCTTTCTGGTTTCGTGACTGGGTGCGTGAACTGTGTGTGTGTGTGTATCTCCCTTACGTGTGCGTGTGTGTTGTTTAATTGAATGTGTGTGTGTGGTGAATATGTCCTACACGTGTGGGTGTGTGTCTAGAACCATGTGTGAATATTATAGAGATTTCTAGATTTTTATCTACTAATTTAATAATTTACCAATTAACCCCTCAAGTTAAACTCAATATAAACTTATAATTAATTTCTTGAAGAAAAATTCTCATTTTACAATTAAATTGACCTCGCGTTCGGACGCGACCCCAAAAGCGAAAATAAATTTACTCGATCTTGCTAAAATAACTCGAGATGTTACATGTTATTGGGTCCGAACAAATAGAATATGTGTTGGAAGGTCCGTTGCCACTTGCCATAGCACCTGATGCTACACCAGAGGAACATGAGACTCTCAAAAAGTGGAGAGATGATGATAGAATAGTCAAATCATATATTCTCAATTCCTTGGCACCGGAGCTTAAAAGGCAATATTTTGTATTGTCTGACGCATATACTATGATGACGCGGTTGCGAGAGTCCTTAATGAACCAAGAACGGGTCTCGGTTCATAAAATTACAGTGGAACTGTTCCATGCAAAACTAGAAGAGGGACATGTTGTGCGCCCTTATGTGCTACATCTGATTGATTTGATCGAATAGTTAAGGCGCTATAACTTCCCTCTCAATGAAACTTTTGGACGAAGTGTCATACTTGGATCTCTCCCAGCATCATATCGCCAATTTGTCATGTATTTCAATATAAATGGGATTAGCTGTTCTTACCAGGAGCTGCATAAGATGCTGCAAACTGCAGAGGAAGATTTGAGGAAGAGAGTACCGACTCGCCCTCTTAAATCCACTGCTCTTCCTGCTTCCTTCTAATCTAAACAGAAAGGGAATAAGAAGAAAGGGAAGAAAAAGAAGGGTACGAATCTTCTACCACAAGGTAAGATAGCTAAACCCAAGAGAGCTGCCGAAGATAAATGATACCACTGCAGCAAGATTGGCCACTGGAAAAGGAACTGTCTTGACTATTTGGCGCAAATCAGAAAGGAAAGAGCATATACTTCAGGTACTTTTATTTTTCTAATTATTGATATCCCATTAGCTTGTGAAGCTATGTCGTCCAGTTGGATTTTGGATTCTGCTTGTCCAATTCACATTTGCAATTCAATGCAAGTACTGAAGGAAAGTAGACAGCTAAAATCTGGGGAGATACAATTGCAATTCGGGAGTGGCGACTCTTTTGATGCAATTGCTATGGGCTTATGCGAGATTCCTCTGCCCAGTGGGAGCCTTTTGTTGCATGACTGCTTTTTTGTACTAGGAGGTGTTACGAACATTGTATCACTTTTTATATTATATACTGAATGATATAATGTAAATATTAAGAATCGTTCTTTATATTTATATGATAGATATAATGTTCCGATCCTTGTTTGTCGAAATGAGTATGGTCATTATATTTTGCATACCTCACAAGATATCTTTAATGCTGGAATTAATAAACGTAAAGTATCTGATATAAATAATATTGAACTGTGGCATATGAGATTGGGTCATATAGGCATGAAACGCCTAACCCAGTTGGTTAGGAATGGTTTGATACAAGATCTCACCATTGAACCTTATCCAACTTGTGAATCTTGTATTCGGGGTAAGATGACCAAAACACCATTTTCGGGTGTAGGACACTGAGCCACTGACTTATTGTAACTAATACATTCTGATGTATGTGGTCCCATTAGTCACACTGCTCACAGTGGTTTTTCCTACTTCGTTACCTTTACCGATGATCTGTCATGATATGGTTATTTTTATTTGATGAAACAGAAATCGGAAACCTTTGAAAAGTTCAAAGAATTCCGAAATGAAGTAGAAAAACAGACTGGTAAATATATTCAATGTCTTCGATCTGATCGAGGCGGTGAATATATGAGTGGTGAGTTCACCGATTATTTAAAGGAGAATGTGATTCTCGCTCGATATACTCCTCCGGGTACTCCACAGCACAATGGAGTGTCCGAAAGGAAAAATCAAACTTTATTAGATATGGTTCGATCGATGTTGAGTTTTACAGATTTGCCCTATTACTTATGGGGATATGCTCTTTTAACTTATGCTCATCTTTTGAATAAGATTCCTTCCAAGGTTGTTCCTACAACTCCATATGAGATATGGACTGGTAGGAAACTGAATCTTAATTATGTTAAGATTTGGGGCTGTTCTGCCTATGTCATGATGGCTCAGCCAGATAAGCTTTCGCCTCGAGGGCAAAAGTTTAGGTTTGTTGGATATCCTTCAAATATGAAAGGATATTTGTTCTATGATACCGAGCATCGACATTTGTTTGTAGCTCGCTTCGCAAAATTTCTAGAGGTAGATTTTTTGTCTGAAGGAGGAAATCATAGACAGGCTGAACTTGATGAAGTACAACCTGGAACCAATGAACTAATGGAGGAACCTAAAGTTTAAATAGATGAAGAGCCTTCAACACACACACTCTGTAGGTCCCAAAAGGTGTCTAGACCTCCTCAACACTTGTATTTGATACAAGAAAAGAGTCTAGATGTTCTCTTAATTGAATAAACTAACCCTTACACCTATAGAGAAGCGATGTTGGACACTGACTCCGCGAAGCGGCAAAAGGCCATGAAATCAGAGTTAGACTCTATGTATCATAATCAAGTTTCGGACTTGGTTCCGCTTCTTGAAGGAATTGTTCCTATCGGCAGTAAATGGGTTTACAAAATGAAGTGTGGGCCTGACGGAAAGGTTGAAACCTTTAGGGCCAGACCGGTAGCTAAAGGTTACACGCAGCGACCTGGTGTCAACTACGATGAAAATTTTTCGCCAGTTACAATGCTAAAGTCTATAAGGATTTTATTGTCTATTGCTGCTGACCGGTGTAATCACACACGTATAACGCAAGCGCATGTATCGTTCAAGTAGTATAAATGTATCGATCCCACGAGGACTTAATACCTAAGCTAATAATTTATGAAGTCAAATTTTTACAAGTATCTAATAGATTGGTTGTTTGTTTGGATGGTGACTTTAAATTTAAAACAAGTAAAAACAGCGCGAAAGTAGATTAAAGAAAATTCAATATTATTAAACTATCCAGGGTTGTGAATCTTTCCAATATCTTTTAAAGATGAAGTTTTTATCTCATGTTTGTGTAATATATTGGTTTACTAACCTGGAACACGAAATTATGCAAAAGCCGCTATGGATGGTCAGATGCAAATACCCAGTGTAACCCAATTAATTATATGTCTATGTCAACCAAGTTACCTGAATTCATTAAGATTAAGTTCCAATTATGGTTACCTCCGCCCGACAGGTATATGTCTATCCAGTAAGGAAATCTATTAAAGGGTTATCTATTCTCAAGGAATATCGTGAGTTATTAAGTCTAAGGCTGAAACATAAAATTCATTTGTCAAGTTTATTTTAAGTTTACCACATCAATCTTATTAATGGCCAGTTAACAAGAAGCATTAAGCATAAGACTTAATATATAAACATTTATATTACCCAAACTATAAAATAACCTCTTATAAACCGGTGATATTAGAATTCATCACAACCCCAGATAACGGGTTTAGTTACTCCACATATCTAAGGCTAGTAAAAGCTTAAATAAAGTAAATGACATAAAGTAAATGTTGGAAATTAAAAAGGGAAAAGTATAAAAAAAGAAAATGATGGGGTTACAGGATCCACTTTTATTACTTCTATTTAGATATCTCACTTATTATAATATATTAACTTTGCGTGAAATTACCAACCGACCATATAGGCGGTATCCTGATTAAATCAAATTTATATATAATTCCAACTGACCATACAGGTGGTATCAAGTGTAGTCAGGTTAAAACCAATTTCATTAAGTCCAACCGACCATAAAGGGGGTATCCTCATTACGTCAAGTTTTAAATAGTTTATATATTATAATTAAGGGAGATTAATCTAAATATTAGTAATAAAAGCTTTACCTTTCACCCCAGCAGGGGGAGTTACCTCCTCATTGCTGAAAAGTAAATACTGAAAAGTAAAGAAAGGAAAGTACTATTGCGTAAAAGTAAATAAAATTAAATACAGAAAGTTGTAAATAAACAAACAAGATACAATCTTCTTAGTATTCTGAAGGAATTCCTTAGAAGAAAGTATGAATTGAATTCTGAAATTCGGCCTCAATTTATAGGAAAATTTTGGCCTCACGCGTCGCGATGCGTGGAACATTGCGCGTCGCGACACGTCATAGATTGTTGACATGTGGCTTGAGCTTCACGAGATGGTGACACGTGGCGTTGGCGGAATGATTAACTAAATTATTGGCTTGGCGTCACGACACATAAGAGGGTGCGCGTCGCGACGCTGACGTCAGTAAAGATGTGGATTGTCGGCAGCATGAGATGGTGACACGTGTCTGGCGCACGTTACCAGATTCGGCACACGTTAACAAACGGCGCATTTTAGCACGGCGCATTTTAGCAAAATGACGCATTTTAGCAGGAAATTTACAATTTTATCCTTTTTGTCCGTTTTCCACTGTTTTGGCCCTGAATTGCCTCCAGAGAGTCCTGTTACTTTATTTATCTACAAAATACCACAAAACACATCAAAATATTCACAAAACTCAAGAAACTATGAAAAATATTAAGTCAAATGAGTGGGAAATAGTGATCTATTTATCACTCATCACACCCTCAAACCTAACATTTTGCTAGTCCTCAAGCAAAATAACAAAATAAAATAACATAAACATCTTTAAAATAAAATTAAACTAAGCCACTTTCGTAAGGATCATGGTTGCATTTAGCTTATGCAACAAGCCTTTAAACCAATAGGTGTCCATAGTGGACGAGTTGTAGTCTCGTGAGGGCTTACAGCGACGATACTCACAAACGTCAAACTAATGCACACAAAAGCAAAAAGATAATAAAACTAATGCACACAAAAGTAAAAAGATAACAGAAAAGAGACTAAAGAAGTTAGTGACTAAACAGTTGAAACTCCTTATCCAAGTTAAGAGTTGTTTTATTTCTTTCTAAATTACCGAATAAGTAAATTCTTTGATTTTTTTTACCATTCTTTATATACACAATCAACAAAATATTAATCAACTCATTCTGCCATAATATTCATAAGTGTAGTTGAAAAGAGAGTAATATTTTTGTCCTAAAGTTATATCAGAATTCACACCTTTTTTTAGCAATGGAATATTTTTCTAATATTTCTGATTGTTTTTATATATATACAATATCATTCATCCATGTAACGAGTTTTAGGCCAGTGACTCACAAACCAGTTGGCTTTAGGGCACTAGGTGTTAAGACACCCCTGCGGACTTAATTACTCGGATTTCAGATATATATATATATATATATATATATATATATATTATTTTTTATAACATCTTCGATCCATGTACCGAGCTTTGGGCCAGTGACTCCCAAACCAGTTGGTTTTAGGGCACTAGGTGTTAAGACACCCCTGCAGACTTAATTACTCGGATTTCAGATATATATATATTATTTTTTATAACATCTTCGATCTATGTAGCGAGCTTTGGGCCAGTGACTCCCAAACCAGTTGGTTTTAGGGCACTATGTGTTAAAACACCCCTACAGACTTAATAACTCGGATCTCAGACTTTTTTTCTATTGTTTTTTTAGATGCTTCCTCCAATTAAACTAGAGCATTGAATATTACAAACTTTTCAATTACAACTCATGTCTGTATGTTACCATGCATGTTGATATTACATGTCAACTGAGCATATGAAGATCCATTTTAATCAGTTTTATGGAGAATTCACAAATTAAATAATTCAAAAGGAAATAAATAAAAATTAACTTGTTCGAAATAGGTTGAGATACGTCTCAGGAATGAAATTCCTTACACAGCTATCTCACACCGATTTCAGTTGATTAATCAAATTAAAAACACAAAAATATTGTTTTTAAATTTTTGTAAAACTTTTTAAATTTTTTAATTTTTTTGAAAAAATTTGACTAAAAATCAAATAAAAATAACACAATAAAAACAAGATACTAGTCAACTATTCCCCTCCCCCAAACCTAAATGAGACATTGTCCCCAATGTCTTAAAAAATAGAAGAATAGTTTAGAAACAATACTTGGTTATCTGAAATTCTACATCTAAATGAATAATTAAAGATTAAAAACCAGATTTATCCAACGCTTCTTACCACGATCATTATCAGACCAATTTATCTTGGAAAGGATAGGGTCAATTTGTGGTTCAAAAGGTAAAATTTGGTCAATTAAATCCTGGGCAGTTCTGGCAGTAAAGAAGAGTTCTTTTACAGGTTTTGACACGAACCCATTTCTCCGGGCATCATCAAGAAACACACAAAGAAAATCATAAAATCCATCAGCATTAAACAGTCTCATCGGTTTCTGGTGTATGTTCAAGTTCGCCCAAGATGGCACTGTAAAAATTTCCTCCATCGTGCCCAAACCACCTGGCAAAGTAATAAAAGCATCGGCATGATTAATCATTTCTACCAGTCGTTCAGACATACCTGGCACGATCAGTTCCTCTCCATTTGATGGTCATATAAGATTCGCATCTGCCAAGATTGCCACCGCCATATACTAGGTGCATATTGTTGGACAATTATGACCCATAACGTCACTATTTGTACAGATCATGGTGTTGTTGTACAAATTAACTATGTGACAAATGATATTGCTCTCTTATCATTTGTGATTAGATCACCTAGATGTATAAATGATAGGAGGTCCCTATGCTTTGTTTCTGGATTGAGAATGATATGAGACAGTATCAGTCCACGAAGGATAAATCATTAAATATCCCTAGTCAGAGTATTATCGAGATCGGACATCGATAAATACGTAAAAGACTAGTATTACACTTGTGCGCATTGTGAGGGCATAACGATATAGTTCTCATATTTTTGGGTATATGATACTCATGCAAGTGTAATAGGAGGTTGTGTTTTACCGATGGTACGGGAAACAGCTTCGCTATGGATAGACCCCCTCGGAATTCCATTGGTAGTATGACTATGTGTCTATGGAAGTCTGAAATCAGGGTAGGTGTATTTGGTCTTAACCTGAGACTTGCAGCTCTAATACTTGTGACAATCAATATACTTTGGTTGTGGTCGTCCAGGGCTTTAACAGGTTATGTGTACGCCTATGCTGGGTATATTGAGAATCGTAGTGTGTTGGGTGTGATGTCAATACGGAATTATCACTCCAGTCATAGTGGAGATGATGGCCGCGTAGGATATGGTACTGGTTCTCTTAAATACTGCAGTCATCGGATAAAATGATTAGGTCAAGTTTATCTGATTATAGAGACTAGTTACGAGACATCTGACATGTGCTTCGTACGAGGCAGACATAATTCCAGCCCCAAGCCAAGCACGTGATCATCCGATACTGGATCGACATACACAATACTACGTATACTACGCATGATATAGATCATTTATTCATGTAAGGATATTTCTGGAGAATTGGGTAGGCATGGCGCTTTGCTAGAAGCCAACCTTGTCTTGTAAATCGGTATAAATGTAGTACGAGGTACTTACGTGTTCGGATAGTCCGACGACCGAATTTACTGCCAACATTCCGGAGATCTCATTGGTCGCTTCCCTAAGATTCACCGATGACGTATGACTCACACTCTAAATTAATCTGGGATTAATAAGAAGAGAGAGAAAATTAATTTGGGATTAATTACCGAGATATTTTATCAAGGATAAAATATCTATTAAGAGAGATAACGATTAATTTGGAATTAATCGGTTAAATTAATATATTTGATATATTAAACGAAATTGGATTTCGATGCGGAATTAAAATTAGATTTTAATTCGGGTGAACGAATTAATTTAGAATTAATTCGTTAGCGACGTGAATAGTGATTTCGCTAGGCGTAATCATTTATTTGCGACGTAACAGAAAATTCATTAATTTGGAATTAGTGAACCCGAGCCCGAGATTGTTTGCGAGCGCATTCGCATTTCGAATTCAAGTGCGGCACGCAAGTCAAATCAAGCGTCAAATCACTAGTCGCATCAAGCGTCAAATCATTAGTCACTTTGAGTGATGTGACAACTTGTCACTTGATTTGATTGATTGATGGATTGATTGATTGATGTGTGTGGTTGCAAGCATTATGGCTTTAATTGCTTGACTTTTTTGAAAGCAAAATA